>CAUYSK010072687.1:0-51156 GCA_963575035.1 Avahi laniger | reverse complement strand
TGTGCCCAGGACTGGCATCTGGGGAGGGGGGTTAAAGGACATTCTTACTCTCTATGCCCCCATAGCGTTTGCAGCTTTCACAATGACTGTGTGTTATTTGCATTTTCTTTTCAATGAAGAGTAAAGACTGGAAAGACCTATATCAAATGCTAATAGTAGGTGGGGATCACTATGAATCCAGTTTTCTTGTTCAATTTTCTACAACACACATGTATCAGCGAAACTAGAAAAATGTTTTTAAATGAGATGGCACATGTGCGTGGCCTAGGGCAGTGTCGCCTTCCCCGCCTGCGCCAAGACTGCAGGCCACACCCGCAGTGGCTGCCCAGCACTCACTGTGGCTAGCGCACCTGAGGAGCTGAGCTTTGAATTTTGTTTAATTTTGACAAATTTAAACTTCCGCAGCCCTGCCTTTCAGGGGTCCAGTGAGACAGACTGTGAATGACGGCGCTGGTGAGCCTCCCGCCTCAGCGCTGGAGTGAGCCACATCCCGCCTTGTCACCATCACCGGCTGCGCTCCCCTGGCGGGTGCTTCTCCCCACCCCTGTCCCCGCCCTGGCTTCAGAGTGTCCTCTGTTCAGGGTGGAGTCAGGGCCCCTCGCCCTTCCTCCATCCAACCCTCCAGGTGTGCGTACATCATGGTGGAAGCACGTGCAGTGGGTGAGAACGCAGGCTCTGCACCCCTGCTGCAGGGATCTTAGACAGGTCACCTTCCCTTTCTGGGCCTCAGTTTCTTCATCTGTATGATGGGGGTATCAGCCGGAGAGTCCACAAGGGCCCCCCAGCCCTTTGTCTTCTAGCTGCTGAGATCTAGGGTGGGGTCATTGGCCATGGTCAGGTGTACTGGGCCCTGCTGGAAACTGAAGTGAGGTGACAAAAGGACTCTCTGGCTGGAAGGCTGACGAGGTGCTGGAGTGGCTGAAAAGCGTGTGGCGATGGATGTGGCATAAGTCTCTCTGTGCTCTTCCTCGGATCCTAACTCCACGTTGGCAGCCACCAAGCTGTGTTGCCATTGACCTATTTTTATCTCTGTCTTTTGGGATAGATTTCGAGATGTTCAAAGAGAAGGAGTCTGTCTAGCTCACCCCTGCATCCTCCATCGCCCACACGAGGCACATACTCCTGCAGGTTTGTGAACAGGAGAATGAACCCCTCCAGCCTTTCCCCCTGGGGTCAGAGCGAAGCTCATGGCTGAAGAACCCTAACCCTAACCCTAAAAGGACTTTCTATTTGTGGGGAAAAATAGAAAGTCCATGGGATTTGTAAAAGTCTTGTCTTCCCATTCTGCCTCTTTGAAGGTGGTTGTTATTCTTAACTTCCCAAACTTCAACCTTTTCTCTCTCCTGCAGACCAGGGAAGTGTTCATTGGGATAAACTAATTCATACTAAGAGGAGAATGGTGCGGGTTTTACTCCATCTGGGGGCGGCTGTATTGGTATAAGAAGGAGCAATGCTTAACCTGACAGTGGCTGGCCAGGCTTCAGTTTGGGGCAACGGCATTGTCGGCAAAGCTGGGCTCGTCCTGCGTCTACCGTGCACCAGCTGTGCGTCTACGAGTGAGTTCCTGTCATCTCTCTGAGACTCAGCTTGCTCATCTGTGAAATGGAGTCTAATGACACGACAGCTCTCTGGCCACTCTCCAGGGTTCTTGTGAGGATAAAATGAAACAGAGTGCACAAAAAACATTTGTTAGCTGTAAGGTCCTAGACAGAAAAAGGATTCATATTGCCATGACTCTGGGCCGGGGTGGGGCCTTCCCACACACCCTCAAATCATACCAGAGGAGACGGTGGCCATGCGTGGAAGCCACCTCCTTTGTAATCCTGCAGCTGCCAAGCAGAAAGGGGACCTGGTTTCTCTCTCGTCTCCAGCCCCACCCCTGGGGGAGGGGGAGAGGGGGCCAGGAGAGCCCAGGGGAGCCCAAATCTCCTTTCCTCATCTAGTGCTCCTCACGGGCTGGGCGTCCAGCAGTGGGGACCCTTGTGGTGGTCAGAGCACAGGACCCAGCCGTTGCCACTCCCCACCACCGTGACTCCACTGCCAGCACGTGCCCCCTGAACAGCCCCCACCCGAGCTCCCTCCGCCATGCCGGGAGCCTGCCCTTGGGTCGGCTTCCCACAGAGACACCTCCTTGGGTCTTCCCAGAGACCCCAGGGATGGTTACTCATCAGCCATGTCAATCTCTCCACCCTAAATTCTCCATTTGTGTGGAGATGGGGACACCGAGGCCCAGAGTGGTGCTGTGACCTGCTCTGTGTCACACAGTACATCTGACGTCAGCCCCCACAGCCCTAGAATTCCAGACGGCCCAGCCCTTCCTGTCCCTTCTCTCCCAAAGTCCCCCCACCTGCCCTTTTGCCTTCAAGTGCAGACAACCCCTCTCTAGTCCCCAAGCCCCAGAAGTTTTGGGGTGGGGTTCCCTCCCTTTCAGAAAGCTGTCCCCATCCCTGCCCCTTCAAGGCCCTTCCCCAGGAACCCCGCCCTCTGGGAGGCGGGCCGGAAAATGCCAGTGCCGGAAACAACTGCATATCCACTCACGCCGTGGGCGCCCTCCGTCCCACTCCAACCCCAGGGCCTGACTGAAGCCATCCTGCTGTGGGACACTCGCTCCCTTTCTCCAGAGTTCTGAGAAACCTCCCCATAGCTCCCCATCAGAATGAAGCTCTTTCTCCCTCGCCCCCCAGGCCCTGTGGCAGCATTGATCTCTGCCTGCCTCTGTACTGGTGTGTGTGTCTGTCCCCACTAGCTCATGAGCTCCATGAGGACAGGGTCCATGTGTCTCCAGTGCCTGACACAGAGCCAGAGCTCAAAACCGTATTTCTGGACTTTAACTGAACCTAAAGCTGGGTGGCCTGGGGATCACACGGCTGGACTCCAGCCTGCCAAGCCACGATGAGCTCTAAGACCCCCAGAGGAGGAAATGGGGAAGAAGGAAGGGGACCCCTCCTTGGCCCCTTTTCCCTGCGCAGCCAGCATGCCATCTCTGGGGTCTTCCCAGCCCTGGCCCGGCCCTGCCCCACCTGGCTGAGGAGGTGAGGAGGAGACCAGTCAGAAACACGTAACAGGTGTGTGTTGGTGACTTGTCTCTTGCATGAGCTCATTTAATGACCAATTTCATGGGAAATCCTCTCTTCCCCACCTCCACCCCAAGTCTGGGTGCCTGGGGCTGACCTCAACTATTAAAAAGACAGGAGGACCCAACTCCAGTTATAGCCAGAGACACTCCAGGCAGAAATGGGTGGTTTCCTACCTAGGGTCGTACTGAGAGGACTCCATCTTCCTGCAGGAAAGCAGAGATCAGCCCCCAGATCAGCCAGAGAGAAACTCAGATCTTTCTAAGCGTTTGCTTTTGCTTGTCTTCAGTGAGCTGAAATCGCTGCAAATAACCAAAGTAAGGCAACAAAGAATCTTTAGCCTGGGAGGTTGGCGGGGTGCAGAGCCTGGGCACCCAGATCCCACGAATCACCTCTAGCACTTTTGGAATCAGAGCCAGCTTGGCGGATGGCTGCCTGGAGGCAGGGGCACGGGGTAGGCGGCACCGCTGGGCCCAGGATGCTGCTTCTGGATTGTTGGCCTTTCGGGGGCAGGGGACCAACAGCAGGGACTGTCGCCAGGGAGGGAGTGCTCTCCTGGGGGCCCTGGTGTGGGAGGCAGTGCTGGTGTCGCCACCAGACTGCCCTTCTGGCTGCCCGAGTAACGGGGACCTGCCATCAGGTCTGAATGTGCTGAGACAAGTCCCAGCCAACCCTCCCTCCCCACACTCCATCCCAGCAGGCCTGGTGGGGGCCGGGCTTCCTCCTTCCACCTGCATCTGGAGGTTGGCTGCAAGTCTTCAGGCCAGCGGTCACTGCTGGTCACTTCTCCAAGCCCTGCCCAGCCCTGCACCTGGGAAGATCAGGGCCCTTCCTGGGGGCCCCAGACAGCTTGGCAGCATCCTGACAGGTCGCTCCCCTAAAGGGGAGATCTGGGGGTGCTGTGGGGCAGGCACTCACTCCTGTCATCTCTGAGCCTCACCAGTATCCTGTCGGCTGGGTGGCACAGGTGGGGAAACTGAGACACATGGCCTCACAGTCTCAGACCCAGGCCTCCTGAGGCCGATTCCTGCTCTTTCCCAGACCCCATGCCTCGGACCACCATCAGAGGAGGGAGGCCGCCCCCCACTGATACGCTCGCAGGGCCAGGGTGGGGGCAGTCGGCGGGGCCAGGCAGGCCTAACCCAGTCCTCACGCAAGCTGCGGCTTGGCCTCTTGGGACTGGGCTGGCTTTGTCTACCAGACCGAGGGGACAGGGAGCCGAGGATAAGCAGTCTCCGAGCTCCCCGGAAGCAGGACCGCAAGGGTCTGTACTGGCCTTCAAGGGTCAGAGGCTGAGATACTCTCTTAGTCACCCTCAGCCTGCACGGCTCTGCAGGGTCGGCCTTAGACTTCTCTGAGCAGTTCCGCATTTTAACATCCTCCGGGGTCAGGAACACGCGGATGTCATGTCTCCTGTGAGCCAACGTGATTTCCATTCCCCCCGGCAGATGAGGAGACTGGTTTGAGAGCAGCTAGAGCCTTGTGTAAGGTGAGTGGCAGCGCTGGGCTTTGAGCCCTGGTCTGCCAGCCCCTTAATACTGGGGAACCAAGCCTGCCATGAAGATCCCTCCAGGTGCCCCAGGTACAGCGCCCCTCTTCTCCCACCCTCCCCTCGCTCCCCCTGCAGCCCAGGACCACGCCGGACCCGGGCTGGCAGGGGTTAAGTCCCCTCTGCTGGCCAGTGCTGGCTTCAGTGTTTGCCAAGGCTGCACCTGTTGCAGCTCCACGGTTTCAACAGGCTGGCAGGGAATGCCAGCTCTGCACGGGCACAGTAAACACGCCCGCCCGGGCCAGCCACCTGCCTGCTGGGTGCTGCCGGAGCAGAATAGCGCCAGCTCCAGGTGGAGATGAATTCCCAGCTGCCTCCACCCTGGACAGACCCGGGCTGCCGGGAGTGCACCGGCCCAGCTGAGCCCTCTGGCCCCCAGGGGAGGGGCTGGGACCTGCAGGACCCATGCGCTGGGAAGGGCCTGCCTGTTGGTCCTGCAGCCTGAAGGAGGATGGTCTCCGGCAGAGGCGGCAACGCAGCTTCAATGTCTCACCTTATGAGCCCCAGGTGGGAGGAGGCTGGGTGGGAGCTCCCTCCCTCCCTTTTACAGAGGGAGCTGAGGCACAGACACAAACAAGGAAGCATCAGCAACCATAGAGGAACAAAACCCAACTCCCAGACAGGCAGGGCTTTACCAGACACTGTCACGAAGAGGTGCACGCAAGCCGGTGTTCTGTACTTATTGCAGATGACCCTGCCGGGGCCAACCTTCTCCCACCTCCCCAGTGTGCTTTGCAGCCCCAGGATCAGCTAAGAATGACCAGCAACCCCCCTCTTTCCTCCTCCCTCTCAGTGTGGACTGTGGCTGGCAGTGACATTCAATTTGGGGAAGGCACCTGACCTTGGGGAGGAATGTGGGAAATGTCTGCAGCCTGGCACAGCCACCCCCCACCGGGGGGCCAGGAATGTGGGCTCCGGGCCACCTGGGGCTCCCAAGGGAGGTGTGTGAAGGACCCAGGAGTGACACTGTTGGAAGGTACCGGTAAGGTCATCCATGCAACTTCCACATTGTACAGAGGGTGACGATGTCACAGGGTCAGTGCCACCCTACCTGTGGCGCCAGCACAGCGTCTTCTCCAATCCGGTCAGGCCACCGTCTGTGACTCTTGGAGTCTCCTGGAGCCTGAGGCCACAAATACAGCAGAACCACGGAATGTCACGGCCCTTCGAAATTAGCAGCTACTGCATCCATCCTATGTTACAGATGTGGAAACTGAGGCCAGAGAGGGGATGCGAGTTGTCTGCAGGTGGACTAATTACGGGCCGGGACTCAGGTCTCTGGCTCCGGGCTGGGTGCTTTCCCACAAGCCCTCCCGTTCCCGTGACGCTGGAGGTCAGCATCTCCTCCTCCTCCTTCCCCCAGTGGGAGACTCAGGTGGCCTCTCCCAAACTCCCATGGGGTTCCTGCTGGGAATCCAGGTCCTTCTGGGGTGCCTTTCTGGGGGAATCACCAGGGGTGAGGGCCGCAGCCACAGAGCGCACACCGAGGACCTGGTTGCCATGCTCAACACTGTGCTCTGGCTGCATGGCACTGGCAAGGCCAAGCCATATCAACTCCAGCGGCTGCCCCTCTTTGGGACCGAACCCTGAGAAGGGCTTAGAGTAAGGACTCTGCTGCCCTCTCGTGGCCACAGCTGGGCACGAGCTGTCATCCAGGCAGCTCATCTGCTCCACTCTAAGGCTACAGAAGTCTGTCCTCCAATTCCTCTCCGCCCGGAGAGCACTCTGGGAGGGCTGGATGGGTGGGTGGTATCCCTCCCGACAGCATCACCTACTCCAGAGCTGTGGCTGCACAAAGCGAGGCGGGAAGGGTGGATGATGCCTTGTTCGATGTCGATCCTGGAAGAAGAAGGCCTCAGCCAACAGGTCAGGCCCAGCCCGTGCTGCCCAGAGAGCGTGTCCATGGGGGAGACGCGGGGTTCCCACAGACAACCTAATCAACCAGCACTAGACAAGATGGTTTGAAAATTTAGAGGATATTTATTTCTGGGGAGAGTGCATGACAGCTGGCAGGCACTGCTTTCCCTGTTCCAGGGGACTCTCCTCTCCGCTGTGGAGAAATCCCCTCTCTTCTTGGAAGTGCCCGTGGGGAGGCTGGGAGGTGAAAAGAAACCATACACAACACTCCAGAGCCTTAAAGAAAATAAAGCAACGAACAACCTCCTCCACACAGACACACACTTACAAAATAAACAGATGTATAAAAGAGAGGCCACGGTCCTCCCATCCTGGCGAGGGGCTGCTTCGGGAGAGTGGGGCTGGGTGGCTCGGTCCCACTCCTCCCACCAGGACCACCTAGAGGCTAAATGGTATGGAAGTGCCCGAGGAGACAAGAGTGAGCCCTGGCTGCAGAGAGAGGAAGGGCGGACCTCTCCCGGGAGCTCAGCAGGGAAGATGGGGGGACGGGGCGAGGGACAAATAAATAAATAAATAAAACCCAACATGCTCCCAGAGGCCTAAGGGCTTAGGCCGAGGCTCAGGGCCCCTGGGACCTGTGTCCCTGAAAACAGCAGGTCCAGCGACAGGCAGAAGGAACAGCAGGGAAAACACAAGTCCAAAGCCACATCGCACCTGACCTCCAGAGCCAGCATCCTTCAAATCACAGGAGGGTCCAGCCCAGAAGCCGCCTCAAACCAGCTCTAGAGGGAAGAGGGGTGAGGGGCTGAGCTTCTCAATAGCCGCTCTGAGCCTGCCCTCGGGCCCTGGAGGCACCTGAAGCCGAGGGACCCCTGCCTCCCTGGTACCCTCTGGGGCCAGCAGAGCCTCCTTCCTTGCTCTCTTGCCTTCATCCTGACCTTCTCCACCAGGGGGAACTGTGGCTTCTTCACGGTGGACTCTTCCCCAGGGAAGTTGAGGCAGAGCCCTCTCCTATTCTTAGTGGCCTTCCTGACCCGGGGCATCCCCAGGTCAGCTGGGAAAAGTCCTTGTGTGACTATAAATGATCAAAACAACCCAATCTCGGTGTCCTCTGCTCCATTTGGCCCCAGGTACCCCGACCGTCTCCAGCCAGGGCCGCACTCCAAACTCCCCGCAGGCTGACAGGGAGAAGGTACCAGACAGAAGCAAGTACAGACAAGGGGGCAGGAGCTGCTGGAATGCACAGTTTGGGCAGGAGGCCAAACCGGAAACACGGAGAAGTCCCAGGGTCCCTCCTGGAGAAGGTGGCCAGCTGGGGACTGGAGAGCACAGGGCAGGGGCGGGCTGGCCACTCAGCTGGGCAGCAACACGTGCTCCAGGAGGTAGGTGAGGGAGTCCCAGTGCTTCCAGAGGAGGAAGAGGACGAGGACCAGGAGGGCGGTGCTGGTGATGCGCAGGCGCGTCTTCATGAGGGGCGTGATGAAGTTGGCGATGGTGGACACGAACACCAGCAGCACGGCCATGAGCGCCAGGATGACGTTGATGAACTTGCCCAGCAGCGCCCGCGCGTTGGCGTTCTCCACGCCCTCCAGCTGCACCACCTGCTGCTGCTGCTGCTGCAGCTCCAGCTTGGTGACCCGCGTCAGGCAGGACTCCACGGCCTCCTGCAGGGGCGGAGGCGTTGGCACACGGGAGCGCGGGACGGGCAGGACCCCTAGGCCGAGCCCTACCTGCCCTCCAAGAAGGTGGTAATACCCAAGGTCCCTCCCAAAGGCCAGGAGGGTGTAGGCTGAGCGGCAGTAGCTGGGCAGAGCCCTGTAATGATGACTGTCCTGGGAGGACGCTAGGAAATGGGAGTCTTGATTAATAGGGAGGGGAGGAGCTGGCCCACTCCCAGCTCCCTCTTGGGGCAGGCTAGAGCCTGGCAGTTCCAATGACTCATCTGCAAGGCCGCCATCCAGGAGGAGGGGGCACGGGGGGCCCTCGCCCCGGCCTTCGCACAGTGCACGCCGCCGGCCTCAGGCCTGCCTCGCCCTTATCTCCACCCCATCCCGCGCCGCCCTCTCTACCCGTGCGCCTATCTGCCCTGCCAACGGCCCAGCCTGTGCCCGCCACCCCGCGAGATAAGAACCCTAACCCTCTGCTGCGGCCAGCTCTTCCGGCACGGCAGGACCTTCCAAGGTTGCCCCCGGCCATACCTGGATGTCCCGAGCCCTCTCGTAGGACTGGTAGGCCACCTTCTCCTCCATGCTGGCCAGCTCCTGCTTCAGGTTTGTCATCTCGTTCTGGTGAAGCTCAGTGAGGTCGTTGAGCTGCTCCTCCAGCCGCTCGTACCTGGCAGAGGGAGCAGGAGTGACACCGGTCCCGGCTCCCCAAGCGGCCCTTCTCTCCCAGAGCCGATTCATTCGTTCTCTCAACAAACAATGACTCAACTCGCCCCACGTGTCCAGCCCTGTTCTAACTTTAACAGCAACAACAACGGAAGCTGCTATTTGCACAGCGCTCCTTGCACGCTTTACCCACGTCACCTCGCAGGACCCTCCCGACAACCCGTGAGACAAGTACTCGTGCTACCCCCGCTTCGGAGAGGACACAACTGAGCACAGAGGCTAAGGGCCCTGCCGGGGTCACACAGCTGGTGAATGGAGCAGTTAAGGACTGACTGACGTCAACCTGGGCTCCTAAGCCCTGGGCTGAGATGCTCTCCTGGGTACCAGGGACACACGGATGTAGAGGACACGGTCCCTGCTCCAAAGGCACAAAATATCACCAGACGACTGTTACGTGGGGGGTGGTGAGTTTTCAGGCAGGGTCCCCCTCAATTTTCTAAGCCTCCTTCACACATATAAAGAAAAAAAAGTGCTAAATAAGGAAAAGATCCCCCTAAATCCCAGGGAGCAAGTGCCAAGCACCAGGCAAGAGGCCCAGAGCAGGCAGCAGAGCAGGGCCGAGGCAAGGAGAAGGGAGGCAGGAGGGAAAGGGGTGGGAAGGAGAGAGGGCGAGACACCAGCTTGATTCTGGATGACCTTAGCGCTTCACCTGGATGCTCACACTTCTCATGCCACACATTTACATATCTACTCTCCAGGTTTGGACTCGCCCTATAAGGCAGGGATCAATACTTCATGGACAAGGAAACCAGGCGCAGAGAGTGTTAGCTAGTTCACTCAAGGTGCATAGTAAATAATAGAGCTGACATCTGAATCCAAGTAATCTGGCTCCACAGTCTTCCCAGATGGCAGGCCATGCAGCTGGTCCCTGCCTCAGTTTCCCCTTCTATACACTATATATATTACAGGCAGAGGTCCTGAAATCATCCTGAGATAGGCAGAACCTTCCTTCCACAGGCCCCGCAATCCTGCCTTCCAGCTGCCCCGGCCAGTCTGGAGAAAGGCTCCTCAGGGCCTCCTCGGGGGCCCTTCCAGCAGCCTAGACCCTTCCAGATGCTCCTCTGCCTGCGCAACCCTGATTCTGAAACCTGGTGCTCCTCGCCTCCCCCCAGGGCCCGCGGGGCAGCAGGGGCCGAGCAGGCGCCTACCTGTAGCGCTCCTCTTGCAGGCACTGGGTCATGCAGGTGTAGTCCCTCTGCAGCTGAGTCTTCAGGTCCTCCATGGAGTCCTCCAGGTGTGACTGCCCCTCCTTGATCTCCCGCAGCTCCTCCAGCAGAGCGTCCAGGTTTCCGGGGGCGCCATACAGCGTGTTGGACTTGGGGCTCCCCAGGGCCCCAGCAGGCCCAGCCCCGGAGTTGCTGCCCGCCCCGGCCGAGCTGGCGCTGGCACTGGAACACTCGTCGTCGCTGCCGTACTTGGGGCTGGACACGAGTGTGGCGCTGCCACTCAGCGCCCGGGCTGCCTCCTCGGGGGGCCCGTCTTCCAGAGGGTCCTTCAAGTGGGCGATGTTGTCGGCACTGCCAAACTTGTTGCGGATCAGGCTGGCAAACTCCCGGGGCTTGGACACCACGGCGGTGTGGGTGGCCTGCGAGAGGCCCGAGAGGCTGCCCTTGACGCCCTCCACCACGCCGCCCCCAAAGCCACTGATGCCCGCGCGCACGTTGGCGCCCACGTCCTTCAGCCCCTGCTGCATGTCCCGCAGCACGTCCTTGGGCTGCCGCGAGGGCCCGTTCTGCTCGGTCTCCTTCAGGCGCCGGCGGTAGTGCTCCAGCTTCTTGTGCAGCTGGGCGATGGTCTGGGCCGACTTCTGGTTCTTCTTCTCGAACACCTGCTTGATGCGCGACGCCTGCTGCTTGTCCGCGTTGTTGGCCAGCTTCAGGTATTCCGCCACGTTGTCGTCGCGCGCCTCCTGCTCGATCTTGATCTGCTCCGTGATCTTCAGGATCTTCTGGTGCAGGTGGTCAATGGCGGCCCTGGTCCGCTGGGGGTCTGGTGCCCCATCTGGCACGTCCAGGCTGATGGGGCCATCAGCATCACCATGGCCAGCGCCGGAAGGGAGGCTCAGGGCCACGAGGTCTCCCTTGTCGACCTGGGAAAGGAGGCAAGCAGAGGAAGCATGATAAATCATGAGCCCAAGGGCGTGCCCCTGGATGCCTCTGGACTTGGTTTTTCTACCTGAAAAATGGGTGCAGGGTGAATAAGAAACTTCAGGGAAAGAGAGTTCAAAAGAATACAACCACCACCACCGCGGCATTCCCTCACAGCTGCAAGCTGTTGGCTCACGAAGGGTTCTCACATCTGCTCCCTACCCAATCCCCACAGCATCCCTCAAACGCAGTCTAGGCAGATCTGCACCTCCTTTGGCCCAGGGAGGTCAAGCAAGTTGCTCAGGGACACACAGCTAGGAAAAGACAGAACCTCCAGCCCAGAACTCACTGCTCCAGCCCATGGACCAAGCAGGTCTGGGGCCTCACTGAAGCCTCACGGCTCGATTTCTCAGCAATGCGACAAACTGTCTCTCTGGACTGAACGTCCCCATAAGGCTCCTGCCTCGAGCGGGCATCTCCCTGAGAGCTGACCAAAGCCTACACTTGGGCGCCACGCGTCCCTGCCCTCCCCACCGCACCCCGTCTGTCTTCGCTAACACAGCTCTGCAGGCCACCTCACCTCTGCTGACACCTCTCCCGGGCCCCTCCGTTACCTTCCAGCTCTCTACGGTGGTTGGCGACCTCTTCCGCTTCATGGCGGCGGGAGCACGCGGCCCTTCCCAGCCTCCCAGAGCAGGGAGAGCAGCACACGCCCACCCGCCCTGCTGGCCAGGTCCCCAGGGACTGAAGCCCCAGAGGTAACTCACAGTCCAGGGGACACAGGGGCCAGTCTGGGGGCCTGAGGGTGTCAGCCGCCTAGCTTTGCAGGGGGCGAATGCGGAGGAAGGAAATGACAGGCCCCTTCAGTCCCCTCCAGGCAGTCAGGCTTGCCAAGCACATCGGGGTGGCACAAAACTCGGAGAGACAAGGAAAGGAGAAGAGAAGCTGAGAAAGGATGAGGGGGAGGGAGAGAAAGGAAGGAAGGGTCACAGAAGATAGGAAAGATGCGAAGTGCAAGGTCGGAGGAAAGCGCCAGGCCCGGAGCCCAGCTCTCCTGGGGCCTGGCCCCCTCGGCCTGTTGGAGGATCTCTCCGTCCGCACCCGAGTCCCCAGTGTCTTATCGCCACGCAACAACGGAAGCAGCAGGAAATGGCTCAACCCCGTGTATTTTTACACACAGCACACCGCCAGTGAGGCCGGGTCAGATCATTCGCTCACTCTTTGTATGTATGGGAGGGGGCAGGGGTGAGGTCAGATGTATGTGGGGGAAGGGGTTAAACACAAAGAAAGTGGCCTAGCCACACGCGCCAGAACCGGAAGTGGCCCATGCCAATTACAGGCAGGAGTCACTGGGCTCCATTTCTGCCAAGGTGGAAAGTTATTGGAAAACACCATTGAAAACAATAGCCTGCCCAGCTCAGGTCATAGTTCCTCTTGTGTTTGCCTGGGTCTCCCCGCAGGGCCCCCTGCCCTCCCACCAGGTACTCATACCTTCAGGACTCTGCTCCTCAGATCCTCTGACCTTTCCTACCCGAGGAACCAGGCCACGGTCTCCCTCAAATGATCTGGCCCAAGGTCTAACAGTCACACTAGTCTGACTTAAAACTCTACCTCGCAATTAAACATTTCCCTCCTGCCTTGTTTCCTGCAGTGACTGCAAATAGCCCCTCTCTCGATTTTCCTGGTCCTCGGAGTCCTTGTCTATAAAATGGGGTGATCACAGCTACTCCCAGGTCTCTTGTGAGGATTACATAAGATGATGCCTGCCCTTAGCATAGTGCGAGGTAGACAGAAGGCACTCATTAAACGCTGAGTCTGAATTTAGGCAGCACAGTCCTTTTTTCCCTGGGAAAAAAATGCCTGAAATCAAGCTGGCCTAAACTTATTTCAGATATTATACCAACACATTTACTCCACATTGATAGAACTGCACAAAATTAAGTTCTATGTGTAACACATGGCCTTTGATATCAAAGAACTAGGCTCTCTTACAAGGCCACTGTCCTGGCTGGGCACGGTGGTTCACACCTGTAATCCCTGCACTTTGAGCACTCTGAGGTGGGAGGATCACTTGAGGCCAGGAGTTTGAGACCAGCATGGCCAATATAGCAAGACCCTGTCTCTACAAAAAACAAGAAAAATTAACCAGATGTGGTGGCGCACCTGTTAGTCCCAGCTACTCGGGAGGCTGAGGTGGGAGGATCACTTGAGCCCAGGAGTTTGGTGTTGCAGGGGGCTATGATCATGCCACTGCACTCCAGCCTAGACCAGAGCAGAGAGAGACCCTGCCTCTTAGAAAGGAAAAGAAAAAAAAGCTGCTGTCCTTTCCAAGAGGCCCAGCCCTTTTTCACTCTCTTCCTGGGAGAAAGAACAATTAAAAATGGGTTTGGGTCTCTGGTGCATGTTGCCGTTGTCTTTGTAATGGAGAGAACATCTGTCCCATCTACACAGGGGAGAGTGGGAGGAGCCAATGAGAAACGGGTGTGAAAATGCTGTGAAAAGTGAAAGTGCTTTAGGACCATAAAGGAGCGTAAAGCAGTAAAGGCCCCGCCTGCCATGGCCGTTCTGTGGCAGCCTGGCCCTTTCCTCCCTCGATTTGGCATCTGTCTGGCTTACAGATGGAAAAGCAGAGGTGAAGCTGGCTGTGAAACGCCCTGGAATGAGAACGGAATGGATACTCCCGGGGCCCGATGGGAGGGTGCAGATGCCTGGGCTGGGTCCCGGCCCCCTTGCTCACCCCTCTTCCCTACCCAGATTCCAGCGTGGGAGTCCTGCAGCAGGACACCAGCTCCTCCCTGCCCCTCCAGGGAGGCCGGGCGACCTCCTTGGTGACATGATGGTCTACAATGCCTGGACCAAGCTGCTCCGTCTCCAGTTACAGAACATCCCCACTGTGTTCTCCTCCCCAGGGAGAGCTCAGCTCCACCGGCTCCCAGGGAGGCGGCACCTTTTCCCTGCAGCCCCCTGGCTCTTCCCAAATTACGGTTCTGAATGCCTTGGACCAAGGATAAAGATAACATCTACAGTCAGCCCTGCCTAGCCACAACCAACTGTGGATCAAGAGCAAGCGTTTTACACAGACGGATTCATTTAACGCTAGCAACAACCCGTGAGGTAGGTAGCATTATTATTTCCAGTTTACAGAAGGGGAAACCAAGGCCCATAGATATTAAGTAACTTGTCCAGGACTACACAACTCCTAAGTAAAGCACCTAGGATTTAAATCCTGTCTGACTGCAAAACCCAGGGCCTACCCCTACCGGGGAGCCTGGTCCTCTGCCACGTTTTCAGGAAGCGCGAGTCGAGATCATTCGTCTTAACCGAGGTCCCGCCTCACTCCAGAGCGATGAAATAGGAATTTCATATAGCTGGGTCTGTGAGCAAGGAAAACGAAAGTTCTCCCCAGCCCCACCCTGCCCTCTCCACACCCAAGTGCAAATCCTTGGAAAAGTCCAAATAGTGGCTGCAGGGTTTAAAAACACTCTGAAGACTCACCGCTGTGACATCTCCAGCTTTCCTCACTGGAGCTCACCCTAATCCTAGCGGTCTCCATGAAGACGTCACTCGCCCACCCCAGCCCCCAGCCCCTCCTCAAGCTTAGGTGTGCACACACACGCCTGCAAGCGTGAGAAAGAGAGAGGGAGGTGGTTTGTGTGTGTGTCTGGGGGCAGCTGGGGAAACACTGTGTGGGAGATACCAAGATCCTGTTCGTGGTTTTTGCTCTCAAGACCAAAACACCTCAGCAACCACTTACATCTGAATTAACTCCCTTGCATAACTCTCCCTGCCAATTTCTACAACTACTGACCACAGGAGCTCCCGATTCAGAGGCAGAGCTCAACCCTGCTTGCGGCCTGGAGCCTCCGGAAGGCATCTCAGGCTCCTCCCCAACACCAGCCTCCTCCTGAGATCTGCAGTCCCCACCCTGCCCATGGGGATCCAAGGATGTAGGCAGAGCTTGCCTGGAGCCCCAGCCCGGGCTGAGACCCTCCTCAAATGGAGAATGGGGTGGCCTCACTCTGGCACTCAGATTTGGCCTCATCACACACAAGCTGGCCAAACCTAGGAAAGGTTCTTTCAGGGTTTGGAGCACAAGGAAAACATCCTGCATCCCCCACCTCTCCTCTCCAGGGTCTTTAGTATGAGCCCCCATCCCTGGAGAGAACCTTGGACCTCCCAGGTCCCTGACAGGCTGAGCCATGTGGAAAAGCAGGGTTGAAGCCGGCTGGGAACTCTCTACGAATGAGAGAATAGAAACTCCTGGGCCTGGCGGAGGGGCCTGGGGCTGAGGTCCAGATCCTCCGCTGGGGGTTCTGAAGCAGGACACCAGCCCCTCTCATCCTTCCCAGGAGGTTCGCAATGCTGGGGATCTGCTGGTCAGACTCCAATCACAGAACTCCGTACTTCGTTCTCCTCCCCATGGAGAGAGGCAGCACAGCTGAGGAAGGTGGGGAGTTCTCCGTGCCCTACCTTCCCGGAACACACACCCCTGCTGACAGCTCCCTTTCAGGACCCCAGAGGGACAGGGCAACCGAAGTACACAGAGCCAAGGAGCTGGCACATAGGCAGAGGTACAAAGAGGAACTATGCTTTAACAAAGAAAGGAAAATTGGTTAACAAGAAGACAAAGATGAAGAAGCTGTTCAAAGGGACGGAACAGGACAGGCTATGAGGAGAAAGACATTTGCCAAAAAAGAACAGCAATGAGACAGGACACAGAGCCCATGTGGGGCAATAGAAAGGGCCCTAAATGTGGAGTTGGACCCTGATTTAGATCCTGCCTCTGTCACCAGCATGTATATGTCATTATCCTCTTTGAGAATGATTTTTCCCATCTGGAAAAGGGGGGTAATTCTACCTACTTCAAAGGGTTATCAGGAGGACGACATGAAATACTAAGTAAAGGGAATACAGCATGTGTCCCCAAACACAAACAAGAGACACTTCACACCCAGCAGAACGGCTATATGCATTTTTTTAAAGGAGCTGAGTGTTGGTGGCATGTGCAGAAATGCAAACCCTTGTGCATTGCTCGTGGGAATGTAAAACGGTGCGGCCACGTGGAAAACAGCTTGGCAGGTCCTCAAAGTTAAACAGAGCACTACCATATGACCCAGCAACCCCACCCCTAGGTATATACTCAAAAGCATTGAAAATGGCTATTTAAACAAACACTTGTACACAATTGTCCACGGCAGCACTATGTGCAATAGCCAAAGGGTAGACACAACTCAGATGTCTGTTCACTGACGAATGGGTCAACAAATGTGCTATTCCATATTCCATATAAAGGAATATTATTTGGCCACAAAAGGGAATGAAGTACTGATAATGCTGTAACATGGATGAACCTCAAAAACATTAGGCTAAGGGAAAGAAGCCAGACACAGAAGGCTGCACATTGAATGATCCCATTATATGAAATATCCAGAATAGTTAAATCCACAGACACAGAAGCAGATTAGTGGTTGCCAGGGGCTGGGGGTTTGGGAGGAAGGGGGAGTGATAGCGTTGTGGGTCTGGGGTTTCCTTGAGGGTGACGAAAATGTTCTGGAACTAGACAGAAGTGATGGTGAACAGCCTGGGTGTGGAAGGCCAGGGTCCTCCCCTGGCTTGGGATATAGCTCCAACCAGGGTCTCATCACAGAGTGGGTCTGCGGGAGGGCGTCTGGGTCCTTCGTCGCACTGTCTAATGTTGAGCAGATGCTCTTCCTAACACACTCTCAATCCCCCATTCCGGGCTTGGTGGCTAAAAGAAGGGGTGATAAAGATCACCTGACCCCCGGTCACCAGCAGGCAGACACACCAGGGCCCCTCAGCCAGCAGCAGGGTGCAGGTGGGCTACATAGCACCACTGCTCCTCTCCAAACTGTGAGAGCCTCACTCAGCCCTGCCACCCAGCTCTCTGTCCATGCCCGGCTGCCACCACCACGCCTGGGGGTGAGGCCCCCCACCATGGCCTCCTTACCCCACCGTCCTGCTGGCCACGACAGGTATCTGACTCCAGCTCAATCCCTGTGAACAGGCTGGGCAAGCACCAAGAAAGGGAGAACTGTGGAGGGAGAGTCATGCTTCTTGCATGACCCCATCCACAGCAGGCTGTCACCTGCTCAGGGAGCCCACCAGCCAGGGCCAGGGCCAGAGACTTTGTTCTACAATAGCTAAGGTCCAAGAAGTACTGATGAATGTTCTGGATGAAACAAAGATGGGACGTTCTCTAAGTGTCTAGGACCCAACCATCCCTATTCCTCTCCCTGCTCCAGTGAGACCCACCCTCGGCCCATGCACAACTGAGGGCGCTCCCTCCGCATGGCGTTGGTGGCACCATGGACTCGCCTCCCTGCCCCCTTCCAGCAACACTAAATGAAGCTGGATTAGGCTGTCTGCCAGAATATGGGAGCTACCGGATCAGGGCTCCCCAGCCCCGGCTCCCGCGGCCTTCCCAGGGCTGTCACCTCCTCCTGGGCCCGAGCTCAGTGTCCTCATGTTAACCCAGCCCCGGCAGCATGGATCCCTGAGCTTCAGGAGGCGCACAGCAGACACTGTCGGGACAGAAAGTGTCCAGGCTTAAGTGACGCTGGGGTAGGGGGTGGGAGGTACTAGCTCTGTAAACTGTGAAATGTGAACCGCAGTTCTCTTCAGCAATATAAGAGCATTACGCATTCTGCAAGACGGACCATGGAACCAGCCACCATTTGCAGAGACTGTGTGTTTTACACCTGTGCCCCTGGGTGCACAAGAGACCACAGAGGGCCCCACACCCGTGACCCTCCTCACCCTGGGGCCGGCAGTCCCTTCCCAGATTTACCAAGAGCCCCTGTTAGGGTCCCCGCAGCAGGCTGACAAGAAAGAAGGGACCTTGCTGCCCTAGCCATCCGCTTAGGAGTTGGAAAGACAACGTAAGGTCACTCCTAGGAAAAAAAAAAAGAAAAAGACAAAAAAAGAGCTTCTTGGCCTCCTATCCTTCCCTTAGGAAGGCAGAGCAGCCCCGTCTTCCCCAGACAATAGAATCAGGGTCTGGCCAAGCGCCCGTGCGGGATGCTGCTCCCGGAGCAGGGTCTGGGTTTCCGGCGGGTCAGAGACCACAGGCAAGGGCCGCCCGGGCCTGTCGGGCCACGGTGACTCAGCAGAGATGCTTCAGTCTGCTGCCTGCTGCTCCGTGACTCTGATTTCAGCGGCCCGCTCCACACGGCGGACACTCGGATTTTTCTACTAGTTCCCAGAGGGAAAGGGAGGTAAACCCGACCAGGATGGAGAAGAAAACCCACAGCCAGCTAAAACCCTTCAACCCAAAGAGATTGTTTGACCTTACGGTGAAGCTAGGAGAGAGGGAACCTGATATTCCAGCTGGAGCAGCCTGGAAAAATTATTCCAACCTTAGTCCTGAAGTCAGGGGCTGCCCCCATTCTCCCAACTCAGCAGGTGCAGCCTCGCTGGGCTGGCGGCTCTGTCTTCCTGGGGGGGATATCTGGGCAACAGGAAGCTGCTCAGTCCAGCTCTGGATGTATCATTGCGGCTGACCCGAGCATTCCCAGGTGGGCAAAGGGGCAGGAGGCGAAGGGAGGGGAAGCAGCCCACCCACTTGTTTAATGGGTGCCTGGGAGCCTACACGGCTTCTCTCCAGACGGCAGGGAGCAAATGCTTAGACCCCTAATGGGGTACACATGCAGCAGTGTGTACACCTGGGGCAGAGTGGGGTGAAAAAACCTCACAGCGAGGCTCCGGCCACCACATGGGAGATTCGAGAGGCAGAGCATGTCCTCAGAGGCTTCATAAAGCATTTCATGCTGCGACCAGATTTCAGGGTGCAAACTACAGACAGACAAGGAAACTCGCTCATCCTTTCACACGGCACCTACTCATCCCTAGGCCGTGTACAGCTGGCGGCCTATTGTCCCAGAAGCTGGGCGCCACATGGAGGAAGGCAGGGATCAGATCATATACTTATTTGGACCCTTCACTGTGCCCTTCTGTTTGAGCCAGCCCTTGCTTCTGGTCAGAACCAGACCCTCCCCTCAGTGCCCGGCCTCCGGAGAACAAAGCCCTTTTGTCCACATGCATGTCCCGCACTCTGCTCTTGCCTCCTCGCACCCACAGACTCCCCGGAGCCCTCTCCCTCTCTCCCTGCCGCCCCAGCTGGGGCCCCGGAGCTGTCCTCTCACCTTGGGGTCTTCTCCATTCTCCATCCTCCGAATTCTCCAAAAGCTCTAGGTACCAAACACTTTGCTCCTTCTAGACTCTCCCACGGTCCACCTGGGGTCAGCGCTTACTAGACCATCACGCTTCCCTCTCCCTGTTTCCCGTAGACAGGCGGGGCCACGACCAGAGACACCCCTCCACTTAAGTTCACATCGGCTCCCCTGGCCCCAGCCGCAGTGCCACACGGCTACTGGCTTCTGGAGGCATCTTTGCCAGGGTTAACGTGTCCTCTTGCACCGGGCACCCCATACCCCACCCCAGGTGCTCTCCCAACACTTGTCAACCTAAGTTTCTTCCCTTCTCCCACCCACAAGGAGCTCTCTATAACTGGGGAGGAGAGGGTGCCTCTTCCTGACACCAGAGAGTGAGCACAGCTGGCCTACCTGCAGAAATGGCCTTTTTCCATTTCACAACCCCAACCCTGCCCTGCTCGGTGAACTTCTCACCTTCCACCCACCAGCGGCCTCACCTGTGTGGGCACCGTTTCCCGAAGCCGGGCTGGAGAGGAGGTTGCAGGGGCTCTAAGGCCCCAGCTATCCGTGGACTGTGTCAGGCCCCCGGGGTCACAGTCCCTGGGCAGCACCGGGCTGGCCGCGGGGAGCCGGGGCCTGCGTGCAGGTGTGTCTGAGCTCCCGGGCTCTGCAGCCGCCATCTCCAGTCTGAGGCCCGGCCTGGGGATTAGGGGTGGATTGCTGTGGGAGATTTCCCCCTCCCCTGGGGCTCACGGCTGCTCCTTCCCATCTGGCAGGAGACGTGGAGGATCACCGAGTGGGAGGACCAAGCTCTGATGAGGTGTCCTCCCCAAGTCCAGCTGTCGCCACTGTGAGTTCAGTGTGCATGAGGATGCCCAGGTGTGACAGGCACCAATGGGGGTGGGGTGAGGAGGGGTGTACATGGGGACATATAACAAGTAAACCTGCATCGTTTGCCCACCCAGACGGTTGCTCCACCCTGCTCCTCCCATCACACACAGCACAGTGTCACCAATTCCCCGCGTCAGCCCAGAATGGAAGTGGGCCTCCCAGCAGGGCTTCCCCGGTAGGAGGACCTCTCCAAAGCCAAAAGACTAGAGCCCAGAGAGGGATCCTTAGCAAATCCTAACACAGCCAGCTCCACCCAGATCCTCTCCTCTCCCTGCCCCACTGCCTTAGAGCACCACCACTCCCAAGGCAGCTCCTCTACTCCAATAACCACCCGGAGGAAGCAGGCAGCAGCCAGCCTCCCCAGGGGAATTCTCGGTCCTGAGATCCTGTCCCAGGAATCCACTATCTGCTCTGGACACCACTGTGGCCACTTCTCCACTGGCTTCTGCTTCCCACCCCCGCTCTCTCTCCCCAGCATTGCCCAGGCAAAAACACCCAACACAAAACACCATGGCAAACTCACAGCAGTCTTTCCTTCCTTGGACTTCATCCTGACAGCCCCAGCAGGAAATCCTGTGAGTGGCCAGCAGAGGGGGCCAGAGGTCCACAGCGGACGACAGCAAGCAGTGAGCAGCGGGATGGGGTGGCCAGCAGAGCCCAGGGGCCTGCTGGGTCTCTCTGATACAGCTTCCCACGGCAGGTGGAATCACTGTTCAAAGGCGACCTGGATTTTGCACCCACTTGAGCCTACAAGGGACTCAGAGCTTAAATACCGAGGGTCAACGTGGGTCATGCTGATGAGGCAGTCCCAAGCTCAAGAAGGTGAGAAGAGATAAGGACTCGGTGCTATCTCTGGGGGCCAGTGCCAGGGCTTGCAGCCAAAGTCACCAAGATCAGGAGTCCCCACACCCTGGGCTCACGGAAACTGCACAAACATTTGCGGTGGCCGATGACTTGGGGTTTGTGAGGACAGAAGCCTGGCACAGGCACAATACACAGGTCCTGATTTCTGGGGCCAGCTCTGACCTATGGGGTCAGAGAACACTTCCGGCAGCTTCCCACTTCCATAAATGATCTCCTTCCTATGGCACTCGATCTTTCTACTGTGGCACCAAGCGCTGTTCTTGCATAACGGTTAACTGTAAGGAAGGCAGGGATCAGATCTTACATTCATTTGGACTTTTCACTGTGCCTAGCGCAAGACTGACCTTCCCTTAATATTTACATTGTCGAATGACTCAATGGCCTACCTTGTTTAGCTGCAATGAAAGTCCATCTACCACAGCTCTGTCCTAGCAGAAACAAAGACAGCTTGGTCTTCTCATCCTCAAGACATCCCTTCCCTACCCCCTCCTTTCTAGGCCCCACCAAGCTAAAATTTTTGACCTTTTCTTAAAAGCAAAAAAGGAGGAGGAAGAAGGCGGTGGTAGCAGGAGACAGTGACGGGGAGGGGCTGGGTGAGCTGCGAGCCCCGGGGCCTTCTCTGCGCAGCAGGTCTTACCGCCCAGGCTCCGGGATCAGGCAGGCTCAGAAGCAGCAGAGGTGTCTGCAACGCCACACTGACCCTTGGGAGAGTCACCCGCAACTCCAGGCATCTGGCATCTCCCTAACGGGAGGTTTCAGCTCCACCCCAGGAGCAACTTACCCATCAGCACGATAACCAACAGCAGGAAAAAGGGGGTTCAAGGGTGAACCAGCAGGCCACCAAGAGAAAAGAAACAAATAGGAGCCAGGGGGGTGTCTGCGAGGCAAGCTAGCAGGAGAGAGCCTTTTCCCTCTCAGTCTGTTCTTGTCTTTGTATGTGAGAAGTATTCCCAAACGTGCCAAGGATGCAGAGAGCCCAAAGCACGGTGGCAACAGCGGGAAAGGTGACACAGAGCCCTGGGTGTTAGACTCACATCCATCCCTGCCACCTTGGTGGAGACGGCACAGGCTCTGAGGCTCGGTCTCCACAGGTGCGATGGGAGGAGGGTGTAAAGAGTGGGGCAGAAGATGGGTGTGTCTGGCAGGAAGACGTGCCGCAGCTGGGCGCCCAGGGCTCTGGACGAGCCTTGCAGTGGCCCAGAGAGCTCGGGAGTCAGAGGCTGGTCTGATCCTTACCATCGCCGCTCCGCGGCCCCCAGCCCTGTCCCTGCTGCCTTACAACCGCAGCCTGTGAGGAGGCGGGAGCACGTGCAAAGCAGCAGCTGCACAAAGGGGATTCGGGGCACGACACCGGTGGCCCTGGGAGACGGAGGAGAGGGCGGATGAGCTGAGCCTCGGGAACTCTCTGCAGCTGAGTCTGTTCTCCTGGCTGCAAATGGTACGTGTGACCACTCTCTGCCAGGGCCCTGTGCAAATGCCCGACACATTGTAGGTTTTATCAAAACAGGGGCCTAGTCTTGAGGCTCCCTCCCCACATGTGTATGTGCACACACACACACCACGGTACTCCAGAGGGCAGTTGGAAGACTTGGCCTGGGGCAGAAAAAGCTAGAAAAGCAGCTGCCACACAGAGCCAAGTGGAGAGAGTGGCAGGCAGATGCGGGCACTAAAGCAGCAGGCCCCGAAGCGGCAGGGACTGCAAAGCAACCCTCCTGCAAAGACAAGCAGCCGCTGGCACGTGGCATCCTGCACTTCCTCACTGGTCTTGGCCACCCCCGCTGCCACCTCCTCTCCAGCCTGGCTGAGATGGGGCCACATCCCAGGGAGGAAGGGCGGTCGCCACCAGCAATGCACAGGGCAGGCCGCCGAGCTGAGGCCGGGGTCTCCGGTCTCCCTCTTTCCACCCTTCCAAGTTGAGCCTGAGTTTGCAGTGACAGACAGGCTCTTGTTGTCCCCAAAAGGGGTACCGGAAGGAAGCCCAGGTCCTGGGCACAGAAGGTCTCGGCCCCCTCTTTCACTGGGTTTCCCTTAGTTTAGTTTTCCCCCCCATATCCTTCTTCCTCTTTCTTAATTTCTATGCCATGCCCCTTCTTTCTTTAGTAGCCTTTAAATATTACGTTTTTTATTTTCTCTTCCTTTGCCTTATTATTCTTCGGTTCTCTCCCATCCCTTTTTAAAAAATCTCCCCACTTCCTTTTTTTTCCTTAAAAAAAAAAACAAAACACAAACCACACATTTTGAAGGGTGGGAAACCTGAGAAGTCATAAGTTTTAGGAGCAAAGAACAATATTGAAAAGCAGCTAAATTTAGCAGCTTAGAACGCAAGGTGAGGCCTCAAAAAAATCTCAGGCCCCAAACGTGCTGTGAAAATCTCCCAGTGAGGATTCCTCCTTGAAAGGCTGTCAGCTTCTCTAATGTTCACCACGCCCACTGGACATGGTGGGGCTTTGGGAAGTGGTCATTATTCAGAGGTCCCTCCCCCAGTGCTCACTTTCAGACCCAGCCAGAAGGTGCATCTTCTTAGAAACACATGTTACCAAAGAGCCCTCAGGGAAAGTTAATATTCTTCAGCGTGGTCGGGTGTGGTGGCTGATGCCTGTAATCTTAGCACTTTGGGAGGCTGAGGCAGGAGGATTGCTTGAGGTCAGGAGTTTAAGACCAGTCTGAGCAAGAGCAAGACCGCGTTTCTACTAAAAATAGAAAAATTTGCTGGACACCTACAGGGGAGGCTGAGGCAGGAGGCTCACTTGAGCCCAGGAGTTTAAGGTTGCAGTGAGCTATGATCACACTACTGCACTCTAGCCAGGAACAGAACAAGACTCTGTCTCAAAGAAAAATGTAATATTCTTTAGCGTGAAGTACAGCAACCAAGGTGGCCATGTTTCCTGGGAGCACATGGAGAGGCACAACTTCGTGACCTGGAATAGGAGACAGATGGCGGAAGTGGAGCCAGCTGCACGTACACAGCTGCTTCTGGGGTGGAGGGCGAGGGGACCTTCTCTCCTGCTGGTCCTTTGCTGGTCTAATGCCATAGACACAGCTGTACAGGGAGTCCTTCCTGGGCAGGGACAGCAGCCAAGATACTGGGCAGTGGAGAGAACTACTTACCTAGGTCACTTTTAGGCATATCGGAATTTGAACCAGGCAGGTAGAAAGGATGGACGATTTCATGCCTTTATGGTCACCCTGTTTCCCTGGAGGAGGGAAAGTTGAGCCTGAGTTCGCAGTGACAGACAGGCTCTTGTCGTCCCCAAAGGGTGTACCGGAAAGAAGCCCAGGTCCTGGGCACAGGCTCTGCTCTCTGGGAATAGGCCCAAGAGAAAGTGACCCAGAGAGGAACTGGCATCTTAAAACTCTGGAACAATTTTTGGGAAACAGAGATGCCCTCTGCCCCACCCTATGTGCCAAGAATAATTCAGAATGATTCCTTTAATAAAAGCGGAGGACTGGAACACAGAACTCTTGGGCGACCCTGCTGACTCAAGGGCTCGGAGCTTACCACGAGCTGACGCGATTAAACGAGATGCGTGTGTGTGCGTTCTGCTAACTGTAGCAGGCTGTTCGCCTCGCTGTGGATGCCAGCAAGGTTTTCAAAGGGACGTGACCGGCAACATCCTGGGGCACAAGTCCATGACGGCACCGAGCCCCCGAGGAGCCAGTAGACGGGCACGGGGCCCAGATTATATTTGGGTCTGAAGCTGCCTTCTCAGACTCTGTGGAACCCTTACATAATGCAGTTGGTGTTAGAGTGTTTGTCTTTCCAGGGCAGGGTTCGCCTTTCCAGCTGCCCGGAGGCGGCCTCCTGGTCACAGTATCTCCCTGCATCTGATTCAGCTTTTGCTGCGCATGCTGAATTATTCACTAGCCACGGATACAGCCCGGCTCTGGGGTCCCAGGGGTGGGATATCTGGAAGGCTGCGAGGAGGAGGAAAGGGATGTAGTGAGAACTCCCAGAATCAGACTTAGGGGAAAGTCAAAAAGGACAAAATGAGCAGGGAGCAGGGGACCTCTGTGGTAGCCTCTGGAGGACGTGGGAGACAGAGGCTGGGG
This sequence comes from Avahi laniger, assembly GCA_963575035.1. Taxonomy (NCBI): domain Eukaryota; kingdom Metazoa; phylum Chordata; class Mammalia; order Primates; family Indriidae; genus Avahi; species Avahi laniger. The sequence continues at coordinate 26,223 of CAUYSK010072687.1, read as the reverse complement.
GAGCCAAGAGCGGCAACACTCCAGCACTTGTCCTTGGAGACAAAAGGCAGGTGGAGAAGGTTATTGTCCCCAGAAACTGCACTCATCCCCCGGCCCCCCACTGAAGCTCAGGGGAGCCCCGAAGGAAGGCAGAGGGGCATGTGCATTCGCTCTGCTTCTACTTCAGAGCCCTCTGTCCCATGGGGTCCAGACAGAGCGAGCCCAGCCTTCGCCTGTGAAAAGAAGAGGCAGAGGCAGGCACCGGGTTAATGTTACTGTATTTCCATTGCCTCATCTGGCACCCGAGGAGACCGGGGTCACGTTTCTCCTCTCAGGGATGTGGCGGATCCAGGGAAGACTGTGCCAGGTAGCCAGGGAGACCTGAGCCAACTCCCATGACCACGCCCACGTCACCAGTGCCGGCTCCTCACCGTCTGGCACCTGACGGCAGGGCGCCTCTCTTGCTGCTGACGGTAATCAGCACCAACACAGAGGGCTGACACCCAAACCTCGGGCCGAGCACGCCTTCCTCTGGGGCAGCACCTGAGTGTGTCCGAGGGAGCCGAGGCTCAGGGAGAAGGGTGGAGACTCAGCCGGCATCTCTCACCTGTGTCTGGGCTGGCATCATCCCAGCCCTGGGTGGCGGCTACAGAGAGTAGCAACACACAGAGAGCTTGTCTCCCACAAAGTTTTGGCCTGAGCTTAGGGCCAAGGGGTATAAGAGGGCATGACCTCGGATCTCGGCTAGGTAACTTGAAAATTACCTACTTTCACCCCTGTATCCTGGGGAATTCTGGACTCCCAGAAGCCAGAGCTAATCTGAAGAGCACTGGACACTTTCAATCTAGAAAGAGCCAGTGGGTGTCAGCGGGGAAAAGATGAATAAAGGCTAATTCTGGAGGCCAGTTGCTGGCTGAGTCTGTTCTAGAAGCCAAGAGGACGCTGCTGTTTATGGTCTCAGGTGTCAGAGCTTCAGACTAGGAACTGAGTCCTCATTTTTTGGCCCCTCTCCTCATCGGACAGGACCCTACGAGGCAAGAGGTTTCGCCCCAACATGAGGAATTCAAACCAGACTCAAGGAAGAAATCTTGGCTCTCCGGGCACACCAGGAACTACAGCTGTGGAGGAGCCCCAAGGCCTCTGGGGATCAGGGGCTTTTAATCACTAAGACAAGGAGCGACAGTTCACGGCAAATCTCAGAGCCACCCTGCTCGGCCTGGCGAGTGGCTGGCAGCATGGGCGCAGCCTCGGGAGGCTCCAAGGAAGACAGAAGGGAAGAGGAGACGAGGTGGGGTGCGGGAAGGGACACAGCAGGCAGCCGCCCTCCCTCGCTCTGGGTGTGAGGGCAGGCTGGCAGAGACCTGTGCGTGCAGGCGAGTGGCTGTGTGACTCGGAACGTGGATGCATTTGAGTGAACAGGCCAAGTGACCCAGCCGGGCCCTGGAGCAGGACCCCTTCGGCCTCACATGGAACCGGGAGCTCAGACACATCAGGGCCCCCACGGCTGAGCGATGATGTTTGGGAACCTCTCAGCAGAGCCGGCCCCGCCCACCTCTGAACCAGCAGACTCCCAGACATAAACATACCAGCGCCCCTGGGCAGCTGCCAAGATCTCAGTCTTCTTGGCAAGAGCCAGGGGCTGAGGGCGGCCCCTCGCTCGTCATCCCTCCGAGTAAACAGGGGTGCTTGTTTATGCCAGGGTGGAGGAGCAATCTTGTTGTTGGGTAAATCTGGAGGGGAGCACACTGAGAGGAAAGCAAGGCCAGAGGCTGCTCTGGTTTAGGTGATGAGCTGAACGGCACTGCTTTCCCCGTCTGGCGCCTGGAGATAACACCTCCAGGACAGGTCAGGACGTGCTCTCTCCAGCCTCCCCACTTCACCCCGAATCTCTCCAGCCTCCCCATTTCACCTCGAAGCTCAGCTGGGGAGATCTTGGCCCCCTCCCTGCCTGCCTGCCCTCAGAGCCAGGAGCAGCAGGCTGGCCTCTCGGTGAGATCCTGCACCCAGGCACCTCCACGCAGTCGCCTAAGGCTGTCCAGACGCCCTCCTGGCTCCGCTCCATGCTGCTCATCGCCACCCTGGGCATGGGAGGGGAAGAGGTGAGCGGGGCAGGAGCATGGGCCAGCCCGGCAGAGCTGGCTGGAAACCCGGCACCCCTGCTCCATCCCCTTCCTGACCTGCTCCAGGTGGGCGCATCTTGTGCAAGCCCGGGGTGGGCAAGGCTGGGCAGGGAGCATGGGGACAGCTGGGAAGAGGTTCTGAAGAAGGCCAAGGGGGAACCCTGATGCCCAGCCAGGCATGGGAGACACGAGAGAAAGGGAATAGAACCTTCTGACCCTACATTTCCATGCACCGCTGGTCAGCAAAATTAAAAAAAGGCAGGGGACCCGTCTGCTTTCTGAGCAGTCAGGTGGCCCAACTCCATCTCCACTGCACATACAAGTGGTTCTTCCTCCAGCCTCCACGGCCTGTGTTTCCTAGAGACTGTGGCCTCATACAGATGGGGAAACGGAAGTCATCTGCATTCTCTACGCACCTGCCAGTGCCCCAGTGCACCAACAAATGACGACAATTTTTTCCCCACTTACAGAAGTAAGACACAATAGATGGTTACCTTTCTCAGTGTCACACACACAGTGGAAAGCAGAACAGCAAGGCTGAGATGACAATTTTTTTTGTTATATTTACAGGGAAATGATTGAAGGGACAACCTCAGAAACAGCTAACTGGACCTAGCGGGAACAAATGATGGCCAAACCACTACCACCGAGGCTGAGCTGCCCTGGACTGTGAACCTATCTGTTCCCATCACACCCTGCTCCCTTTGCGGATCAGGGTCCCCTGTCTTCTTAGGGTGGGGGCTGGGGTGAGCCTCTCCAGGACACCTGAGGAACTTCAGCTGCCTCCAGGGTACTGCAGTAACTCGAGCCCGACAGGGCCCACTCTGGTCCGAAAGCCAGCTGGTGAGTTGCTGAACAATGGAAGGGGTGTGGGGAGTGGAGGAGGTTTATGAATTAAAAATAGATGCTAGTAATCTCCAGGGAGCTTGCAGAGAACATGTGGCTGTGTTTACTCGGGAGAGAAGAATACCTCCTATTCATGCCCAGGGACCAGGGCGGAACCACCACGGCTTCCCACGGAAACCAATGGCCTCTGGGTCTGGGGGAGTCAGCTGACATAGCAGGGTTTACTGACGGCTGGAAGACCCCTTTCCTCTGGGATGAGGAAGCAGCTCTCTCCTCAGGACCCCCAGGGCCACACCCATCCTGGAGGGACAGCTCCGGGACAGGAAAGCCATACACCTGAAGTGGAAATAGCAGCCAAGAGATAAAGTCATCCTCCCTTGGGCTGAGGCAAACCAGCTCCCTGTGGATATTGCATAAAATGGTCCTTAGCTGTTTCAGTGACATCAGATCTCAGTTGGGTCTTGGGGACAGACTAGGAACACAGGATCTAGTCTCCTCTCTGCCAAGACCTAGCTGGGTGCCCTGGGCAAGCAGTGTGTTGATGCCTCTAGGCCTTAGTCTATTCACCTGTAAAATGGAGATGATAATACCTGCTCTGCCAACTTCACAGGTATGCTATTAAGATCAACCAGGCGATACATGTTCCAAAGCTGAAAGTTCTAAATAAGGATATAAAACGGTCACAGCAACAACCATTTTCCCCATTATCACCCCGAACCCAGGGACGCGTCCCCCACTCAGGTCACCCAAGAGTCTCTGGCCCTGGTCTTTCACCGGCAAGAAGAGAATCCTACTTCCCCTCCAGTATCCTGGGGACAGCGTGAATACCAAACGCAAGCCACATGGAGAAGCCTCACAGAGAAGCTCCCCAGCTGACGCGCCTGCCCCGCACCCCCAGGCCCCTGCGTTCCCAGCCGGCAAAGACTGACAACCCTTTGCCTGCTCCCAAAGGTGCCCGTGCCCACCCCACTCCCTGTGCCTGCTCGGGCAGCCAGAGCTCCTCTGCGGAGCCCCAGGCAACCAGAGGCTACGCAGTTTGCATTTTCCCTCCTTGTAAAATAGCCACATACCAGAGACCCCCGCTTGACAGGATTTTTCTAATTCAATCTTTAAAATGTACTAACTGACTCACCTGTGAGAGGTGGGCCTGGCTGCTGCTGCACGCAGGCTGCGCGCTCCTCAAGGGCTGAACCGCCGGGCTCATTCTGCTGGGCTTCTCCATCTCTGCATCTCACAAAGCCACGCTCCCCTTCTACCAGCGCACCCGGAGCTCACTCGAAGAACAGACTTCTCCCCAGTGCAGGCGAGGCTTGCAAATGGTCCAGTCCCATCATTTTAAATACTATCTATATGCTGACAACTCCCAAATTTATGCCTCCAACTTGGATCTCTCCCCGGGACTCCAGACTTGTACATCTGACTGCTTACTTGGCATTCCCATGTGGAGGTTTAATAGCCATCTCAGACTTAATGTAACTAAAACCCAGCTCGAATTTATGCCCCCCACAGCCCTTGCCAGACACCTGTTCTATCTGCCACCTTCCTCGACTCGGTTCACAGCAATTTCGTCTCTCCAGCTGCTGGGCCACAAACCTGTCAGCCGTCTCTGACTTCTCCCCCTCCGTCATGCCCAGTCCAACCCGTCAGAAACCTCTGCAGCTCTGTCTTTGAAGCCAACCCAGAATCCAGCCGCTTCTCCCCACCTCCACCACTCACACCATCATCTCAGCCCCGGAGTGTTTCAACAGCTTCTGAACTAGACTCCCTGCTCACACCCCGGCTCAGTCTAGTCACACGGCAGCCAGAGTGATCTTCTTAAAAGGTATTATTCATCCATACAAAACCTTCTAATGACTTCCCATCTCACCAGGGAAAAATAAAATCAGAAACCCTTTTCCTGGCCTCCTGGGCCCTATGTGATCGGCAGTTCCCCTTACTCCCTCCCCATGCCCCCATCCCTCACCCACCTGATCTTCTTCTATACTCTCCACCGTGTTCACGCCACTCCAATCACACTGACCTCCTTTCTTGTAGGTTCCTTTAATATCCGGAGCACATTTCTACCTCAGGGCCTTTGCACTTACTGGTCTGCCCACCTGAAATGCTCTTCCCCAGCTATCCACAATTCACACCCCCACACTATCAAAGAGGCTTTTTCTGACCAATCTGACAAAATTGCATACCTACCCCCACTCCTCTCTATTCTCTCAGCTTTTTATTTTGCTTCTTAGCACTCATCACCACCTAATATATTATATAGTCATTTATTTAATGGCTGTCTCCTCCCACTAGGACATAAGCTCCATGAGGGCAGGGGCTTTGCTTTCATTCACTACTGTATCTCCAGTGCCTAGAATAGTGCCTGGCACATAGTAGATGCTCAATAAATGTTTGGTGAATGAAAGGGAGGCAGGGAGGTGCACAGTGAAAATGTCACCCACTGTGCTGCTAAAGAAGGGAAGAGGCAGCCACCGACCAGGGAGGGCTCCGCTACCGACAGATGGACATAACCACCTGTGAAAAGTCCTTTCTTCTTGAAGAAATCTAGAACCAACGTCATTTGTGGAATATATGAAATGATTCAACATCTAGTGGTGAGAAATTGCTGGAGAAAAATCATCCCTCAGGGTAATGATGATGTCAAATTGTGGTCTGAGGTTGCTCTGTGTTGAGTACGCTGGAGGCTGGGCCCCATCACTGATGACGGCCGCCAGCTGGCACACACACAGGCAGTGTGGCACGGTGGAAGGCGCTCTAGCCCTGGGGGCAGGAAACCCAGGTTCTAGCCCCGGCCCTGTCACTTAAGAGCTATGTGGCCTGGGACAAGTCATATTCCCTTTTTGGAATCCATTTCCTATGTAAAAAATTGGGATATCACCACCTGGCTTATCCATCTCACAAGATGGCTTTAATGAATTCACGAAACGGTGTCTACGAATGCACTTCCTTGGCTGGAAAAGCACAAAACCAAACCTGAGCTGCTACACGGTGCCAGGCATACGGCATACACACAAATGTTTGTGGAATGAACAAACTCCCAAACGTTTGCAAATGTCAAGATGCACAAGAACTGGAGAAACAGTCTGTGTTGACGGGAGCACAATTCTAAACCGTGTGTGTGGAGAGGTATCTGCTCTGCTGATAATTTATGGTAAAAACGACTCCATACCAGCGTTGCCCTTGGAAACCTGACGCTAGAAAACCCACCGGGCCTCACATCCCCCAAAAGTAGGACCGTCTGGTCATCCATCATCTCTTCTACTCTCACTTTCTTCCACTGGGGCTGCCTCCTCTTTCATCCACCCTCCCACTAGACCTTCCAGACTCTTCCTTCCATGGCAGACAGGCTGCCTCCTGCCCACAGTGGCACCTGGCCCCCTGCAGGCTCTACGGCAGCTCCACATGCCCCGGGGCCCTCGTTAATCTCGGAGACTCTTGCTCTTTCCCCACACAGACTGAGAGTCAAGTAAGAATTCATTTCCAGCTCCCAGAGGTGACTCTCTTCGTGACCAAGGGTAGCAGCACTGACAACTCATCTTCCACGTTTCATGCACTCGGGAGGTAGGACCCGCATTCTGCTGGGCTCAGTGCTGCTTCAGCAGTGCCACCCCTCACCCTCCTCGCCCTCGTGGACAAGCCTGGCCCCCTCTGAGGTCCCGGCTGCTGGGCTCTCCCCTCTGCCCTCCACTCATCAAAGCCACCTGCTGCCCTCCCCGCTGACCACTGTCCTGGGGAATGTCAATGTCATGTGGACGGCCCCTCCGACGACCTAACCACTTAGCTCTTGCTGCCTCAGATGCATTGTCTTCCCATCCATTCCCTGTCTGCCACGCTCCGTAAGTGTACCCTAACCCCATGCTCCCTATCCAGCCCCCCACACCTCAAACTCCAATGCCCTCTCTCCTGTCTCTCTCACTCCTCCTTACTCGCAAGGCACCTGCTCCCTGGGGCCCTAAAACCCCCCAAATTCTCTTCTCCACACTCATCAGCCTTCTACCCTCCCCAGCTCCTCTGCCAGCCAAGATGTCAAGGTCCGACCCTTGGGGCATTCTCTGATCCAAACTCCTCTGTCACCCTTGACCTTTCAACATGCCTCCCAGCAACCCCCAGCCCCTGATCCGTCCGATAACCCTTCAGCTCTGCTCCTACCCCTGGTGGCTTCAGACCACTAGAAGGAAACCAAACCACAACTCCAGGGGTGCTGCCAGCGCGAAGTGCAAACCTCCACAGCGCCACATGGGTCGCCACGTGCTCGGCCCCAAGCTGAACTTTCCTTCCCCTCTCAAGCCAGCTCTCCCCGTCCCCCATACTCTCAATAAACAGTCACACCTTTGGCTCTTTCCCCACACAGACTGAGAGTCAAGTAAGAATTCATTTCCAGCTCCCAGAGGTGACTCTCTTTGTGACCAAGGGTAGCAGCACTGACAACTCACCTACTCACTGACCTCGCGCCAATGAGGATGCCCTTCCTCATCGCCATCTGCAACCGCTCCCTTCGAGGGCCCTCTCCTGCCCACGTGGGGACGTGCTCGAGTCCTTCTCATCTTGGAAAACCCAACAAAAACCAGAGGCCTCAAGCCGACGTCCTCCTGTCCTTGCCCTTCCCAGCCCAGCTGCACAAGCTGCCTCCATCTCCAGCATCTCCTCAGTCCCCTGGAACTGGCTCCGGACACAGTTACCAATGACCCCCACTGCTTGATACGCCCACGCGCATTTCCACACCCAGACCTGACTGCGGCCCCAGCACGTCACTCTGCAACGACTTCCTCCTCCAAGTTCCTTTCTCTCTCGCCTCAGCGCCCCCTCTCTCCGGGCCTACTTCTACACACCTGGCTGCTCCCTCGCAGGCCCCTGGGGCTTGGCCTGTCCCTTATATGTCAGCAGGATCTGCCCTCGGCCTCCTTCTCACGTGACGCATGCCCCTTTGAGGATCTCCCCACGCCCGCAATTTCAACCTCTGTGCAGACTCCCAGAGCACCAGCCCCGGCCTCGACCTCGACCCCACAAGCCCCACTGCCAGTCGGTCCTCTCCACTTGGACGGCTCCCCAAGGCGCCTGCAATTCGACAGGTACAAAAGTGAACTCATCTTCTTCCTCCAAAACATGTTCCTTCTCCTGTGATTCCTCAACGAGAGAATTCCCCCGTCCCTAAAGCTGCTAAGCCAGAAACCTCAGAATCTCCTCTACTCCTCCTCCCTTTGCCCGTATCTACTGATTCTCACTCCCAGACGTCTTCTGAACTCATCTCCCCCTTTCCGTCCCCTTGCCGCAGCCTACACTATCGCACTAGTTCCAGAGACGGGTTCCTTCACTCCAATTCTGCGCTCCCTTCCCCATCTCTCATCTACGCTGCGGCCCTGCCTGACACGCTTTGATAGCCGCACGCTCAGCGTGGCGAGGTGTTTTGTGATCTGACCTCCGCCTACCTGTCAGTCCCCAGAAGCGCTGAATGCCGCAACCACAGTGACCCCTGGTAACCCCGAGCACCCGCTTGCTTGCACTTACACACGCTACACCCTGCCCCAGGTCTCCCCTGCTAAATTATACTCCTTCCTCAAGACGCAGCTCAACGGGCTCCTCCAGCAGGCCCTGGCCGGCTCCCCTCCCTTCTCAGTCCGCGCTCCCTGGAACCTCCCACAGCCTCTCTCAGAGCCTTGTCGCCCTTTGGCACTAAGTTCACCAAGTGCCAAACTAGCTTTTCTCCCCCTCAAACAACAATCCGTCCAGACTCCTCCCCGCCTTCTTTGGTTGGTAGTAATAGTAAAAATGATACGATGCCAGGCTCCACTCCAAGTATTTTATAAATACTCATTTAATCCTACAACAACTCTACAATCATTATCCCCGTTTTTAATTGGTGAAACAAGAAGTAACTAACCCAGCCAGTTAGTGGCAGAACCAGAGCTAGTTCCAGTCTGTGCTCTAAACTGCTACACTTCCTGCCTCTTGATAGTATTTTTAAAGGGAACGGCCAAAATTAACATCACCCTGAGCAAAATGTAATTTTGAAACACAAACTCCTAAGCAAACAAAAAGTAGCCATTTGGGGGATCATCTCTTGTTTGGGGCTTAATCATACCTCTGGCTCGTTCAACCCGGACAGATCACTCTGCAGGTGGCAAAGCGTAGTACCCACCAAGGATGCCCCCAGCTCAGCTCCCCAGGTCTCAGCAAATGGCCCTGACCCCTGCGTCGCCCCCTACCTGAAAGGCCCACCTCACCTTGTCTCCGCCGCCCTCGGCCTCCTCGGCCAGCAGGTACACGTTGCCGCCGTCGGCCAGCAGCAGCGCGGTGTCGGTGGTGGAGGAGGAGCGGGGCCGGCACTGGTGCTGGTGCAGGATGGCGGCCAGGCTGCTGTCCTGGGGGCCCTTGCGCAGCAGGTGGGGGCTGCCGCGCTGGGGCTCCAGGGAGCTGCTCTTGGTGCGCCGGCTGCCGCCCCCGCCGCCGCCCCCGCCGCTGCTGTGCAGGCTGGCGCCCCGCTTGATGGAGGGCCGGGAGCGGATCTGCTGCAGCACGCGGTTGAAGGCGGTGGGCCGGGCGGGCAGATCGTGCAGGGACATGGCATAGGACACGCGGTGCATCTCCGGGGAGCGCTCCTTCTCGTCCGGGGAGTCATGGTCGGACATGCCCTGCTGCTGCTGGGAATCCTGAGACGCCTGGTGCTCCCTCTCCCGCGACCGGCGGCGGCTGTGGAATAGGTGCTTCAGGCCGTGGCCGAACATGGAGCCCTCCGAGAGCTGCTGGATTTTCTTGAGGGGGAGGAGATGAAGAACCTGGTGAGTGGAAAGCTCTGGATGCCCAGTTGGGCGAGGAGGAGGGGAAGGGTCTGTTCCCGGGAGACCAGCATAGCTACTATAGCTATTAAACCTGCAAGATCCCTAGAGGTGGCCTGTCACGCCTCAAAGGTCACCTTGTAAAAAAGGTGGCAACCCAGAACCATCTTTTCATTCCCAAAGAAACGCACCCCCCGTTTCCCACAGGACGTTCCAGATCAAAACGTGGATTCAGGGTTTCTGGGAAAGGTGCCCTCGGGGCTACAGTCTGGGGCTGAGGGGCACACACGGGCAGACTTGGCTCACGGGATTGGATTGTCTAGACTGATCTCTCCCCTCAAAACCCCTCAGTCTTCTCCTCCTTCCAAGTCAGACCATCCTTCAAGCTGCACTGGCTCTTTCGGACCAACAAGCATCCATTCCAAAGATGCCTCACTGAAGCGCTCCTCAGGAAGATCAAGGTCATCCAATCGGGTTATGCTGTGGCAGCAGACACTACTAACTGCCTACCCAATGTCCGTTTCCCTGTCTGTCTTACCATAAAAACTGCAAGGACTTAATTCATCTTGCTAAGAATTCCTGCTTCATCAGACTCCCTTGCAGTTAGGGGTAGCCACATGATGCAGTTTTGGCCAATAAAAAGCAAGATGAGGGGTTCTGGGAATCTTTTTGTTTTCTTGATAAAGGCACTGGCCCTACTTCTTTCCATCTGGAATGTGAATGTAATGGTTGGAAATGCAGCAGCTATTCTGCACCCATGAGGTCACATGGTTGATGATAAAGACCTACACACAGATGGTGGAGCCCAATGGACAGGTCTGGGAACGTGGTGGCCTGTGGAGCCACCAAACCAGTCATGAATGCCTACCCTGGGATTCTTGTTGCACGAAACAAATAAATCTATCTTTGTCTACACAACTCTAGTATGATTTTCTGTTATGTGTAGCCAATTTCATTCCTGATATAGTTGGCAATAAAATAAACTTTATTTCTATGAGCATACCTTGGAGTGCAGCCAAGACTGTGACCAATTCTTTAGTATACATTTGGAACCAGCTATCCGAATGGGTATCTTTCCCCTCAGACTGGACCAAAGCAAAGAGGCCCTGGAGCCCAGCGCTGCCCTGACCCAGCCTTCCCTCCTAGCCCGCCGCTGAGGTTCTCCAGCTGCTACTAGGCAAGACTGCTCAGAGAGTGGTCGCTGTATGGCCCGCCATGGTGAGGCAACCATGGTGTAATTCCAGACAGCTGCTTCTGTCCGGGGACGGTGTATCTGGCCAGGCCGAGCCCTCTACAAGAGCTTCGGAGCTGCTGAGAGGACGGCTGGAACTCGGAGCATCAGGGGAGACCCCACACTCCATAAATCCTAAGAAGAAAACTCAGAACCCCGCCATTTGGGGCTCAATGAGCCACAGCAGGTTTTCCAGTGTGAGGAACAACCCACAATCTCATGAGGCAGCCTCATTTAAAAAACATTCCCAAGAATTACACACGCTGGATTTCTTTTCTTTTTTTTTTTTTGTAGAAACAAACTTACAGAGCAGAAAACTTAGACCATGCAGAAACCAAGAAAAACAATCTTACATCTTCTGAATTAGCTGACCTCACTCTTTTGTTGCCTTCCACCTCAGCACTGATCTTGTGCAGACAGCTGCACTTACATGGTACACAAATGACTCTATTACTGTGTATTTGTGTAAGATGGGTGGATTTTCGGTTTTCACCTCATTTGAGTGTCCCCACAATCCTCAAAGTACGTGAGGCCCTTACATCACCCATTTTACAGACCAGGCAAGTTACATCATCACAACTCATCATGAACTAACAGTTTATATTAAATAGTTTTCGAGGGGCTTTTTATTCCGCCTGAGTCTGATTTGATTTTCCCAGATACTAACAAAAGCAACAACGGCAACATTGCCATTTATAGATGAAGAAATTAAGGCTACAACTGTTTCTTCTCAACAACTGAATTCTGGGACAGCCCTGGAGATGCTGAGTTACACAGGGCCAGGTTTTCCCACGGGAGTGACCACCCGGCTCAGGCCAGCCCAAAGCAGGGCCACGAGGCCCATCTGAACCTGCGCTGGGGAGAACCAAGACGTCCAAGGCAGAGTGGACGGTGGAGCGCACCCTACCACGCACTCAGAAGGGGCCAGATCCTGCGGCCTCCAGACCAGGGACGAGCCAGGACACCGCCCTCTTCCTCAGGCCCAAGCCGATACGAGACCTCCCTCCAAGCATCGAGGATGGGGCCAGCTGGCTCTGGCATTTGCCAGCGGCTTCTGCCACGTGGTCACATTACACATTGCCAATTGTCTTTCTTGCATTCTAGTCCGGGTCCCTTCTTCCTCTCCCCACTTTCCTAAACTGGCTCCTCCAACCCTGAGGTCCCTCTTCTATTATCCAGTTTCTCCTCAAAAGACTTCAGCAGAAGACCCGGAGCTCGGAGGCATTTCCTCTCCCCCAGCTCTGGGAATCGGGGGGAGGTGCTGGGGAGACCTACGGCAGCCACTACCATCTGCCACGGTGCCTTGGGTCCCAAACACTTTGGCCAATTTATTTTTAAAATTATACAACGGATTTTTCAAAGTGCTCGCTGATTTGTGCTCTCGTTCTAACCTGACACCAGCCTGATCTCAAGAGGAGCTAGGCATGTGACAGACCATAGCTTCGGCGTCTCCATTTTGCAGATGAAGAAACTGAGGCACAGCATAGCTAAGTGGCTCATTCAAGCCACACAGACGAACCCCCAACTTCCACTCTAGTTTACCTAGTTCACAGGCCTATATGCTGATTCTAAAACTAAAGTAGAGATGGCATTTGCATGTGTCCCAGAACAGTATCAAAGGCAGGACTAAAACAAAACAAAAATGCCTGGGTCAGGAGAAAGCAAGCCCCCTGAACTGTAGTCGTGGATCTGCCTATGCCACACCATAGGACTTGGGCAAGACTCTGAACCACAGAGTCATCATTTCCCACCTCTCCGGCTGTTCTGCAGGTAAAGGAAAGCTGGGAAGGTGACTAGGTGACCACAGGACCTTTGCCCCAGCCGCACTAAAGAGTCTGTAAAAAGGTCCAAGGTAAGCATGAGGGAAAAACAAAAAAGAAGTCAAAGAACAGTGTCAGGGGAGGAGGTAGCTCCAAATGAAGGGGATTTTCCTCACTTATAAGGTGCCAGGCAAGAACAGCAAGAGGACACAGGGGCCAGGCTGCTTCTGCGTGTGGATGTCAGGAAGGAGATGGTTAAAGAGTGACGTGGTAAGTATTTAAAAAAAAAACCCTCAGCACATACATATAACCAGCTACAAGTTTTAGAAGTGAGGAAAACCATGGTGACTAGCTTGAGGGAACTTAGCCGCCAACGCAGCAGAAAGCACCACCTGCTCTGACTAACAGGTTCCAGCTACTAAATGTCACTTGCTTTTCCACATTGACTTTTGCTTTTCCCTCGCTGCCAGAAACCATTTTGGTGGCCAAATGAAGCCATGTACTAGAAACAGAGAGCTGAGATGTTTCAGAGTTAGAGCCGGGACACAAACAGAACTCTCGAGCTCCACGGGAAGGGAGCAAAAAGCGCTGTCCCCAGAACTGGCCACAAGTTAGCCAGAAAGGAGAGCGCCTGGGGGTGCGGTGCACACCTCAGGAGGCAGGCGGGGGAGGCCTGCTCCCTCCCCTGGAACTATCTTTAAGGGCAGGGAGGACCCCGTCTCCTTAGGAGGCATCACTCTTTCAGGAAGAGAGGGGTCTAGATGGTTTCCGAAAGATCCTTCCTGAGAAGCCTGCGGTTTCTAAACAGTTAGGCTTCATCCGTCCTCCACCCTGGGTGTGGGTCCCCTAAAGGGGAAGTTTGCTCCAAAATCTGCAAACACAGCTGCATGAAGCCAAAACCAAAATGCTTCAGGGTACGGTGCCTTTGGCACCCTCTGGTTAAAAATGGCCAAAAGCGGTTTCTAATTCCTACAGGTCCCCATGTTCTCCACAATTCCCAGAAAAGCTGAAAGGATCTTAAAAGGTCACACCAGCCTATAGCTAATTATCCCACCTGGCAGCTGACGGTGCAGCCCTTCCTCCCACTTGGGTCTGAAAGTCCCTCTGTCCCACCGAAGGTGTGGCTGTTGAGGGTTTGGTGGGGTGACTGGGTCACCCTGAGCCTTTCTTTGCAAGCCTAGGTCGCCAACGTTCCTCTATTTATAGGGTCTCTATGGAAACAGGGCCAACATTAGAGAGCTATTCACTGTGAAAACCCACAGAGTTCTCTCAGGATCCAAAGTGGATTGTGGAAGTCTCCAATTGCCCTGAAGCAGCTTTGGACGGGAAGCCTGAGGGAGGAGCAGCAGAGGACCCGCCACCCCAGGTTTGGCGCTGGTGACCACGACGGCAGAGAAGAGTGAGCCGCTGCAACTGCTCAGGCCTGTTTGGGGCTTTTACTGGAAACAGAGCGATGAAAGATTTTTGGAATCATCCTTTCTTCCCCAGAATCACAACTGACATCAGAAAAACAGATCTCAACTAGGGGCAAATGATATCCCCATTCCCAATTTTATTTTAATTCCTCCTTCCTTTATTGCTTAGAGGATTCTGCCTGGAGCCAACAAAAGTGGGGAAACGTCACCTCATCCACTGGGTCTTTAGGCAGAACTGACTCAGCATATACCTGCATAAAAGACTTTCAAGTTCTCAGCATGATGTGCTCTCTCTCTGCCTCTCTGCATCCTCCCCATCCCTCGCCGCCTCCCTGCTCCACAAAGCCCTCTCTGATCACGCCAGTCTGCACCGCTCTCGCCCGACTCTGAACGCATAATCGCTCATTATCTGCACCACTCATTTTGCAATTAATCATGCACTGCCTTGTGACATTGCTTCTAGTGCTCTCTCCAACTGTTATCCAACTTCTCACCTACTGATGGACGGGAGACTTGATGAGAATTCGAGTGATTGGACGGCAGGAGCTATATCATCTACATCTTTGTGTCCCTAACATGACCTGGCAGAGACCTCAATGCAAACATGGTAACCACTACATAATTATTTGTTCATTTATTTTCTGAGTAGAAACTATCCAAATCTACAAACCCATCTTACAAAGGTGATTTATCTTTAGATAACTACCTTTTCCAAAGATATCATCTTTTCCAAAGATTTAAAATGCTCCAACAGTCTTTCCTTGTGTCTAATTCAGATCCCTCCTACTGTAGTTTAAACCCTTGTCTCACTCTATTATCTTAGTTACTGCCAAGGTTGGAAGGCTTGGAAGGAGATGAACACAGACCAAGGAGCCAGAGTGTGTTTGCTGTCTTCACAAATGGCTTAGGCAGGACTTGGGTGGGGGCTCATGTCCTTACAGCCAGCTTTGTTTTCCACAGTGGACGTCACTCAGTCAACTGCGCTGGGATAAGGAAGCCTTTAATCATTTGGTTTGAAAAGTCAAATATTGTTTTTCTAACACAATCACAAAACATACCTGCTATCTCCCAACAGCTTTGTTCTAACTTCTTACACAGAGACAGACTTAAGTATTTGGCCGACAAAGGGGGACCCTGTCCAGCCATGGCCTCATTCCAAAAATGCACCATGCAAAGCCTATGGGGAGTTCAAAGACAGATGCTCTCTCTTAGAGGAGAGATGAAAATAGAGATGAGTTTTGAGTTGACCTCTAAGTCCACCACTGAGAAAGCTGCCCGAGTCTTTTTTCCCAGCTCCTGACACCCATACTTTTTAAAAACTTCAACTGAAAATTCAGGTCCTATCAGATGTTTCAACTCCTCGTTGAGGGAGAGTCTTGTTAACAGGATTGGCAGTGAAGACACAATTAGATACACAAAAAAGCAGCACATTCTGTAAATACTAAGCCTGCAAGACAGTTCCTACTAGAACAACTAGGGCAGCTGGGAATTAATCTAGAACCAACATGCGGCAGGAGAACAGAGAGCTTCGTTTGCCACATGCTTTCCCATCGGTCACCAATTCCTCCGGAGCCCACATACAGAGCTGTTCTGAACGTTCTTGAAGCTGAAGAGCGGGGGACAACCCTGCCTCAAGACCCTCAGCCAGCCTCACATAAGGTCCAAGTGGGGTAACACGGTAACGTCAGCGTTCACTGTTCCTGACAATTCCAGCCAATCAGGGCGAAGGCCCTGCACAGGACTCGGCACTTGCTACCTCCCTTCCTGCATTTAGAAAGCCCTTCTCACTTGTAATTGATGTTCTACTCCTTAAAATCTCAGTCTAAACCCACCTCCTCCAGAACACCTTTCCCGATTAACCCCACATGTTTCTGATTCCATTGCAAGATGCTCAAAGCACCCTTAAACTTATATGTCCTTTAATGGATAGTTTTTTTTTTTTTTTTTTTTTGCAAATAATTGCAAATAAAATACTATTTGACCTGGGAGCTCACCTGGAGGTGAAGGCAGTGCCTATTGTCAAAGAACTCATTTCCCATTTCCTTCTTTTCAGGTTCTGCCTCCTCTGATAAAATCTATCCCAGGGGTCTAGCTCCCACCTGAGATTGCAGGAATCTTCGAGCCTGAACATACCACTTCTGAAGTAGAACTCGGGGGCCGATGACGCAGCAAGGCCCCAGTCATACCGGCATCAGAACATGTCCCAGAGCCCCACGCACACGCAGGCCTTCGTCCCACCCACACTCTTAAAAAGTAGCTTGTCCTCTCCCTCATTTAAAAAATGGAGAAACAGAGGCCCATAAATTTGATCAAAACTCTGGGCCTTAAAAAAAAATTACAAGAATCAAAAGCACAGAAAACAAGCAAGGGCTTCTTGGGGATATCAATGTTCTTTTTCTTGACTTGGGCAGTGGGGAGATGAGGTGCCTGCTTTGCTACTGTTGTTATTAAAACTGTACCTACATGTTTTCAGGCACTTTATAAGCATGTTTCACAATTTAATTCAGCAGCGCCTTTCCTGCTGAAGGTGACCATATACCGTTGGCTGCACGATGCCGGGGGGCTCTCCACAGGGGTGCTGAAGGAACCCGGCTACGCAGGGAGGACTGAGCCACCTGAGACTCCCAGCAGAGGTGGTGAGCCAGCAGGGAGAACCATTCAGGGTTCAGTTCTGACTTTTTCTCAGATGTGTGGCTCCTAATTGTTTTCCCTCCTCTTCACTCTGAGCAGGCAGGAAGACCAGTATGTGGTGTGAAGAGAAGAGCATGAGCTAGAATCCAAGCGAGTGTTGACTCAAAAGTGCTTCAGACCAGGGTGCGGACAATGGAACTTGGAGCTCCCTCTTTCTCTTCAGGGAAAGATACTAATACTGCTTGGAAATCTCTGGGGAAATCATTCACAGGGGCTTTTGTGAAAGGAAAGAGAACCTCAGGGGAAGGCCCCTGGCCATGCAGCATCCCCAGACCCTGCCTTTCAGGAAAGGCTCCATTCCTTCGGCTGCACGGGGGTGGGGGCGGTGGTGAGGTCGGTACTTTCCTCCCTGCCCGCAGGCTTCCGTGGGGCACAGAACCAGCTCACTCTTACGCTCGGCCACCCGTCCCGGGCCTCAGAAATATAATATCTACCAAACGCTATATTTTTAACAGGAATGTGCGCTCCGTGTCTCTTTCTGAAGTGTTCCCCTAAGCTCCTCTCCTCTCCCATTCTCACTGCAGCTGGGTTTTCTTGCTGGAGAATTCTGGTACACTTTTGGCCAGCCGGCACTGTCTGCGGCCGGCAACCCCAGCGTCTGCTCCCAGTGAGCAGGGAAGCTGGGAGGACACAGGAATGGAGAATGAGGACACAGGAATGGAGACTTAAACTCAAGTGATCAAACTGGAACCTAAGCCACAAGTGGCTGGGGAATGTGACTCGGAATCGCTAGGCTCCTGTTGCAGGAGTATCTTTTGAGATCATCCTGGAAGGTCACACGAGTGTGTGAAGTAGCTGTGAAGACCCCCAAAGGATCTGCAAGAGCCTCCTGTGGGACGATGTCCATTTTCAGTTATAGTTACAGTTTTAAAATTGCTGCTTAACTATTTTTCTTCTTTTCACTGGCCCTTCCCTCCCTATAATCACAGACCCCAGGCCACCAGAGCAGAAACTTACTGTCACAGTAAGATGCTCCGCAGTGCTAAAGGAACAGAGGGAGGCCACAGAGCCCCTGAAAGCACTGGCTGTCACTAGTTAAGCATCATTCAGAGCACTACGGCAAAGACGAAAATTCTGTCGTCTTCCCCTGCCTCCCCAACCTCTACAGAGATGCTTTAGACAGAGCCTCTTGTTTTTGCCCCTTTCTCAAGATGATTTCCTCCAGTGTACTTCATTTATTATAGTGCCTGGAGCTGTCACAAGAAAACAGAAGTGGGACTAAGGGACCAAAAGTTCCTGTCCCCAAAGTTTAAAATGAAAACAAAAGCAAACCAGAACTGCTTATCTGCCTCGACCACACACAGGTGTTGGGTAGAGGGTATTAAAAATTAAACTTGCCTTTTTCTAATACCACCATCAAATCTAAAACAAGTGAGCTTCTACCCAGTTCCAGAGCCAATGATGGACTTTTCCCCTCTTTGGAAAATTGTGCCAGCTTTGGAAAACAACTTTTCCAGCACAGGAAAACAAGTTTGGACACACTCCAATATTCCTAGTCCCTTTCTCTAGAAAAAGGCTCAGAAAAGTTAAGTGATTTGCCTGAGACCACAGAGTAAATCATATTGTGCTGGCTCCCAAGTTCATGTCTGTCTGGGAAGTCCCTGTCCTGTAGTAAACATGTTGTGATGAAGCAGAGGTAAACAGGAAAAGGCCCTGCTTGTTTCCCTGTTCTTCCACAAACAGGCAGCAGCTAGGGTTTCTCCTCCTGGGTTCATATTGCTGTGTTCGACCTCAGTGGTATGTTTTCTTGGGGGGGGTTGGAGGAGGATGGGGAGAGTCTCCTTTTCTTCTGCCTGATTTCAATTCTGGTTCAGAGAAGTTCAGCAGTTAATATCAAAGGTGGAGTTGTTGCTGTATCTGCCCCTGACCAGAACGAGGGCATCACCAAAAAAGAGAGGGCAATGATAGAGGAGGGTGGGAATGAAGGAGCCTAAGGCAGCTTTATCTACAGAGACAAAGACACTGCAGCCCCCCACCACGACCAGCCCACTGTCCCTTGTGAAGGCAACTGGGGAAACGAACGCAGCCTGCAGTCGCCACTGCTGGCCTGAGCTGGAGGGTGAGGAAGTTTCCAAGGCTGCCTCTCGTAGACTCAGGTGAAGGTCCCACCTGGGCAAAGAATCAGGATTACTGGCTGGCCAGGCTCATCCGGACCAACTCAGAATGAGGCTGAAGTCTGCAGCAGAAGGCTTGCCTCCCACAACAGCATTAACGGGACCCCTTTCCCCGAGCCATCTCACTTAAAACAGGAACCACACCTCCTGACCACATGGGCTGGACTTGGGGGTGACAGCTGATAGACACCAAGGACTCCCTGGGCCTTACTAAAGCGTAAGCGTCCTGTGCAGAGCCCATCCAGTAGAATTCCCCTTTAGACATAAGGCTAGCCACGAACCTCTAAAAGGACAGCAGCAGAACCAGAGATCAGATTTGAATAACTACTACCAATTTTTTAAAATACACACAACAAGGACCTAGCTGCCCCCCACTTTCACCCCTCCCCAAGGAACACAGACAGGTAACATACACAGGTAAGAGCACACACACTCACCTGCGCTCTGACTTCCTGACTCTGAGCCGCTCAGGCCAAATGAGGAATGTCATTGGCTTATTCTGGTGAGCTCCTTAGAGGCTGCTGCCATAGGATACAGGTTTTATTTAGCGTAAGGGAGTCCTTTCCGTTCCCCCAGCCCAGACCCTGCACTCTCTCTGGAGAGAATTCCCCTGAGGCATCAATCTCCAAGGAATCTAAGTTCCTTCCTAGGGCTGACATCTCGCTCAGCCCCGCCGTGAGCTGCCTTGAGAAGCCTGAGCCTGCAGTCTCTGAGGCAGCTCCAGCGAAGGTGCATTATTTATCCCAGCTGCTGTTTTAATTGATACAGAGATATATTCAATACAGCTCGCCGATTGTCTCAGCAACCTCAGGCAGGAAAACAAACAGCTCCATGTGAACAGTCCTCTCCGATTCTGGTTCTAGCTGCCGGCTCAGCGTGTGTGCAACTTGAACCGAGGCCCCAAAACAGCCTGAGCTCTGCTCAGCCACCTGTCAATTCTCCACCCTGGGGGTTGGTTCAGCAGGCAGGCAGGGATCTCCAAGCACTAGCTTAACCTCTGGCTCCACCTAACGGCAAGAAATCCACAGCCCCCTTTCGCAGATGGACAAACTGAGCTTCATCCAGGAAGATCCCAATGGGAGGAGACTAACTGAGCAAATGAAACGAATGGTCAACCGCCCAGCCTCCCAACTCTGCGATTTTCTTCCCCTGCCATCCTACAGGAGGGAAAGCGATGTCAACTTTTTAGTTAGCGTCTCGGATTTCTCCAGCCTTTTGTCTGCAAATAGCTCTTCATACACATTATTCAGTCTCAGCTCGGTGAGTCACTAGAACGTCTGCTGAATAATGGGGAACAAACACAGAGGCCTGGAATGGAGCTGAAAGAAGGAGGCACAAACAGTACCTGACGTCCACCCCAGGGCTCTAGCCGAGCATCCGCTCATCCTCTCTGACCTCTGCCTGGCTTCTCCCATCACTTTTATCCTGTTAAAGCACTTCTGTGCAGGGTGGCTCAAGACAAGTCGCGGGCCGGGCTTGCCAGGGGATGGTCTGCGCTCACCTTTAAATCAGGAGGCTTGCTTCGGGGACCTGGGTTGGGCGCCGCCGCAGCGCCGGCATCTGAAGTTGGCCCGCCAGCAGAGTTAGCACCCGCGGCCTCCCCAGGCCGGAGGTCTGCGCCCGGCAGGTGGCAAGCGGCATCTTCCAGCCCAGCTCCATCCTCCTCGTCCTGTTGTTGCTGCACCTCGTCCGATTTATACCTCTTCATGGTGTATGTGGGTCGGCAAGGGGAATCTGTCCTTTCAGCGCGCCGTCTTGGGGGAGACCGCACCCCCTCTTACACTCAGAAATGAGGCCTGGGGTCTAAATCATTCACAAGAAAACGAGTCGGCAGATCACAATTTCTTGAGTTAAAAAAAAAAACAAACAAGATTTTTAAAGGAGGGTGAGGCAGGGGCGAGGAGGGAGAGCCTTGATTACAGCTTGGAATAGTTCATTACGACCTGGGGGGGCGAAGGCAGGTCACAGTCGGGGCTGGGCAGCAGGAGTCCTTGGGCAGTCATTGCAGGAGGGAGGAGGGAGACAAGCCCCGGCCCCCAAACTTTCTGCTTCAGGGCATGGGCAGGGCGGAGAAGAGCAGGGCGGCACGGCGCATCCCTCCTGGCGGGCCGAGCTGCTGGGCGAGGCAGGGCACCGGGCAGCCGGCCGGGCAGGTCCTCGTCGGCTGCCCTCGGCGCCGGCTGCGGCCCGGGGACCTGCCGCCGGCCCCCGCCCCGCATGGGCCGGCCGTGGAGCCCGCAGCGCGCCCGGTCCCCTCCCCGCCCGCGCGCCCCGCTCCCCGCCCGCCGCGCTGCCTGCTGCAAAGCCGCGGCCGCGGCCGAGCCCGCCGCGAGCGCGCAACCTACCCCGCCCGGCTGCCTCCGCCCGGGAGGGGGAAGGCGAGGCAAGGAGCGAGTGACAGCGGCGGCCGGCCAATGGGAAGCCCGCAGGGCTGAGGGGGCGTCGTGCGGCCGCGCTTTTAGGGTTGGTTGCACTGTGCGATCCCCCAGGAGAGGTCTGGAGGGCGATGTTGCTGCGTCTTTGCATTGCGGAGAGCGGGCTGCGGAGCAGGGGCGGGGCGGTGGGCCGTGCGAGACGCGGGCTTGGCGGCAGCGCCGGGGACCTTCCCAGGGGAGGCTCCCCCGGGATCTCCGCCACCCATTCGCCTTGTTTGGCGGGGAGGAGGCGCAATAGGGATGTTTATCATCACTGGGTTTTGTGGGGGCTCTAACTAGCACATATTATTTACATAAGGGAGACACCGATCGCCTCTAGGATACTTGGTCTGAGTCCCAAACCTATGCCTCCATTCATGTCTGCAAATGCTGAGGGCAAGGGGTTCGCTCCTACCCCATCGCCCCTTCCTGCTTTAAGCACATTTCTCACATGAGTCTTTACTTAGCTTTGTGCTCAGAAACTGGAAAGTCTTTCCTATTAAAGCACAACAACACATGTGAGGGTTCCTTGCAAACTGTGAAGCAGCTTTTAAATAAGCGGTATTAATGGCAGGTTGACACATAGAGTAGAAAAGGAGTGCTTCTCTTTTCCCATAAACCTCAGCCAAACTGTGCTGAGTAGTCTGGAGACAGAAGAGAGCAAATGTTGGGGTCACCAAGATACGGAGAGTAGTAGTAATAACAGCCCCGTTTGAGTGCCTGCTGTATGCCCTCTGTGTTTACAATGGATGTCGCTCATCCAGCAAACGGCGGCTCTCACAATGTGGCCCTCAGACCGGCAGCGTTGGCATCACCCGGAAACGTGAGAAAATGCAAATTCTTGGACATCAGCCAGACCTAAGGAATCAGAAGTAGTGGGCCGAGAAATCCGTGTTTTGACAAGCCCTCCAGGTAACTCTCACACATGCTAAGGTTTGAGAACCACTGGCGTAGACGGTGGTGACGGGGCTACGCAGTCTGTGAGTCACAGTGACGCTCTCTAAAGGATTTTACAGTTTACCAATCTCCTTCACACCCGTCATGCCATTCTAGCCTGACTGCAGTCCCACTAGTCTGCGCGTTTCCTGACTCTCTGTTCTGTCTTCTTCCCATTGCAACCACTCATTTTACTGTGTATCCTGGAAGAGACTAATTTGTTAAGAATTTACTTCAGTCAAGCAGCTACTTTCTAAACCAGGCAGCTCCATTTTTAGAAGATAGGAATTTAGGAAGGACTGGGAATGTAGAACCCCCCACATCCACTACACAGTATCAGACACAATGTGGAAACAGGAAGCTATAAGCCTTTATTTAGCATTTTCAATGGTGAGGGGATGGCGGAGTGCCAGAGCAGACCGTGGGCAGAACTAGACAGAACCAGCCGGGGCAGATTGCCGTGGTGCAAGATACAAGGCGGAGGAGTATACTGCCCCCTGCCTGACTTGGCCTGGAGAGGTGCAAAGGCCCCACAGACCCTGGGCAGGTCTAGGGTGGCAAGTGGTGGCCAGCAAATGATGAGCACACCTTGACATATGTTCATGACCTGACTCTAAGCTGAAGACAGAGGAGGGATTCGGTGTGAACCTTTAAGAAAACAGAGAGCATTATAATTTTGAATTATGTCTCATTTCTTTACTAAATGGAAGTTGGAGTTAAGTTTGATTTTTATATTGTCATATACATAACGGCTTGAAGGCCAAACTTCCTGTTGTGGCCATACCTAGCAAGGTGTGATGCAGGTCAACAAAAAAGTCTGTGGTGTGCTTTGTACAATCAGCTAATACTTCACTGAGTATCGTATTACAGAATAAATGTGCTACTGCCGAAGGAGTTTGGGTGGGAAGTCAATATGATGTAGTGGAAAGAACACTGGTTTTGGTGTCAGAAAATACATGTAAGAATTCTGATTCTGTTACTTCCTGCGATTTCTCAGGCAACCGATTCCCTTAGCCTCTTTCACCCTCGGTTTTCTCATCTATAAGCAGGGGCTAATAATATCTATCCTCACGCAATCACTGTGAGGATGAAAGTAGACAATGCGTGTGAAAATGTTTAACCCATGTGCTTGGTAAAAAATAATTAACTTGTTCAAGCCCCCTGTATGCCATATGAGAAAGGCAGAATTATCCCACTAAGCTTACTGCTTTTTGTGAACAGAAATCCCAGCTACACTAACGAAAGAGAGCACTCCTGCTAGCATCAAATTTGCTAAACTGGGAAGTACATAAACAAGGAAGATTAAGAGCAGGATTATGGAATCCTGCTCCCTTGTCAACACCCAGTTCATTTAGTTTGATAAATTGGTGAAGCTTTCATTATAGAGGATAAAGTGCCAAGATCAGCAAAGTGTAGAGTAGGGTTTTGTTTTGTTTTCTTTTTGTAAAAGCAATTAGTTTTGAGAAATAAAAGGCTTCTCTTTTTGCCAATAGGAAGAGGTTTGTAGATTATTCAAGAAAATTCTGTTTCCTGTAGGAATACTTAAAAAAAATTTAAACATCAAATGGATAAGTAGTTGTCAGAGAGCTATTTTAAGATTAACATACTGAGTAGAGTGCTTAGAAGGTAAAAGTACTCTCTAGAGGGACTAGATACAATAATTTTGACACTGTATTTTAATAGCAATATCATTAAAAATATTCCTTTGTTAATGCAATTCTCTTCCCTTTCCGTTAGAGATTACCGCTTTCACTCAATGTGCTCCTTAAAAGAAATTGAGTTCTGTTGCATTTGGAGGAGTAAACTATGCAAATAATCCTTAGGGAGATTGGCTGGATTGTTGATGATGTCACAATCCCACCACCTAAATACAGGCTTTTTATTGGCTATTGTAAGAGGCAGGGAGGACCAGGAAGGCTCTGCATCACCACTGAGTTAGAGAAAGCTCTGAGCCCTGAGCCTAAACTAAATTTTATCCTGTTTTTTACTTTAAATATACTCAGAAGCATTTTCCACGTTATTACATTTTCCCATATTATTCTATGTCTAAGTAAACATTTTAAATGACTGCTTAACATTCTATCAAGTGAATATATCATGGTTTAACCCCTATCCTCCTTATTCCGAGACACTTAGTTGTCTCTATTTTTTGCCTTTAGAAATAAAGCTGTAATTATGATATTTATGCAGTAATTGTATACATTATTTCCTTCAAAGCATAGAAGCTCTGATACTAAACTGGCAATGCTTTGAAGCAGGAGTCCCCAACCTATAGTGACTTGTATAATTATTTCATTATATATTACAATGTAATAATAACAGAAATAAAGTGCACAATAAATGTAATGCTCTTGAATCATCCCAAAATCCTCCCGCCCCCGTCCGTGGAAAAATTGTCTTCCATGAAAACGGTCTCTGGTGCCAAAAAGGTTGGGGACCGCTGCCTTAAAGGAGTAAGCAAACCCAGAACGTCAACCTTGTGATCGTCTCTCTCACAGCATCCCTGACACCTGCACGGGAGATCCCAATGTCTGTCTCGGTCCTGGGACTGGGAATCTCCTATCTGTACTGTGAAAAAGCTGGAAGCTCCTGCTTCTCATGTCAGGTAGCAATGCAGATTCTTTATTCTGGGTGCTTCTTGCTCCACTAGTAATGGGAGAAAAGTCACGATAAACATGCCCATAAACAGAGGAGGTCTGTGAAGCATAAACTTAAACCCTGATTGTGCTACTCTGTGTGAAAGCCTGGGACTGGTAAAATGGCTGCTTTGTGTCCTTTCCCATCTCTATAGGGAATCCATACAAACTTCTGGACAATCTGTTACTTAAAGCTGAAAATTCTAGACCTTAAAAAGGAAGAAAAAATATCAGCTTTGCTTGGAGAGAATCAGTTTATTATTTTACATCTAAAGACAAATATCTATGGCAGTTCTATTATCCTATGTGGTACTTTTAGATATAATAGTAAGTGTAAGCGTCTACCATTTAAAGAGAACCACAGGTGTTAGACATTTTGCTAGGGGCCTTGTGAATACTGTCTTACTTGATTCCCACAACAACCCTACTAGGTAAATGTATTCATACTTTACAAATGAGAAAATCAGCTCAGAGGATTCGCAGCACTCATATAGGCCTGAAATCTGCACTCAGCTGTGACTCTAAGGCCTAAAATCCTAATAGCTCACCCTTTCACAACTAAGTTTGAATCACTCTAATGGTGAAGAATTTATCAATGTGTTTTATCCTACAGGTCAATATATCTACATTCATTCAAATATGTAGGAAACACATAGCATGCACAAAGGCTTTATAAGATACTTGTGGAAGATATAGAACAATAAAAGACATTGGTCCCTGCCTTAAAGTCCAGTTGGGGAGATAAGACACCAATGAAATGTAAAATAACGCAAGATTGAAATGTTAATGTCTATCAACACTCCCAGGGGCAGATAATGAAGTACCAAGGTCCAGAGGAGAGAGAGATCTCTTGAAGGGAACAAGATGACTCCAAGAAAGAAATGTTTACACACATTCATCCAGTGGTAAAAGGATAAAATGGTAGTTTCAGGATGATTCTAATTCCTTTCAGTAGGTAAGAACTACATAATCATCTTGAAAATAGAATCATTCAATATTTGGATCTCATTAATTTTTTTTTTTTTTTTTGAGACAGAGTCTCACTTGTCTGGGGCGAGTGCCGTGGCATCAGCCTAGCTCACAGCAACTTCAAACTCCTGGGCTCAAGCGATCCTACTGTCTCAGCCTCCCGAGTAGCTGGGACTACAGGCATGAGCCACCATGCCTGGCTAATTTTTTCTATATATATTTTTAGCTGTCCAATTAATTTGTTTCTATTTTTGGTAGAGACGGGATCTCGCTCTTGCTCAGGCTGGTCTCGAACTCCTAAGCTCAGAACAATCCGCCCGCCTCAGCCTCCCAGAGTGC
>CAUYSK010072686.1:0-49499 GCA_963575035.1 Avahi laniger | reverse complement strand
TCAAATGGTCTCTTTCAGAGTCTGATTGTAAATGCAAAATATCACATCTGTCCCTTTTATATAAGATAATCCTCTTCTGCTGAGATTTCACCTGTTAAGATAATTTTGAATTTTGATTTTGTCATCTAAAATATTATTGCCGCCAGCTTTGCAGCTGGTCACCAATAAGCGTGTTGATCCAACAGAACTGAGGACTGTGTTTCACCAGGCATCTGTCCACGGTACCAGGGTCTTCCTCTTCTTCAACCTCCAATTCCAAGAGGCTGCCAAGTCCTGTCCATTTTATTTCTGTGTCATGTCCTGTGTCTGTCCCCTCTCTCCATCCTGTGAGGCTGCGGTCCCCAACCCCTGGGCTGCAGACGGGTACTGGTCAGTGGCCTGTTAGGACACGGGCAGGAGGTGAGTGGCAGGTGAGCGAGTGAAGCTTCATCTGTGTGTACAGCCGCTCCCCATCCCTAGCATTACCGCCTGAGCTCCGCCCCCACCCCCCACATCCGTGGAAACAATTGTCCTCCGTGAAACCGGTCCCTGGTGCCAAAAAGGTTGGGGACCACTGCTGTAAGGCATAGCTGGGGGTCAGGGTCTGTTCTCTCACCAGGGCCACCTCCTAACCACTTGCCCTCCTCAAGTTTCTGTTCCTGTCTAGTTCATTCTCCGCACTGCCAACAGATGCATCTTATGAAAACACAGAAAGAAACCAATCACCCGCCGCCCTGCAGGCTACTGAAGAACGTTCGCTAATTAGACTAATAGTATTCAGTTTCTTTAGGTCATCTCAATGTTGGGTTTTGCACTTTCTTTTTCCCAATGAGCTTTTTAAAACACATGAGAACAAAACATTTAATAACAAAGTTATAGGTAAGTTCCTTTTTTGGTGTAGTTTTCTCCCCCAAAAACTACACTGATGGGAGAGCTTGGATCTTAGACCTCTCTGTGTTCATGACTGTCCACACCCAAATAGCGAATTGGAACCTCACATCACGTATCGAATGATGTAACGCATGTACGAACAAGGGAATAGACTAAATTCAAACCTGTCAGTGGTCTCTTGGGACGATGGAGTCTCAGGACGTGAACCAGGCGAGCGAGAGCCGGCTGATGAGCGGTGCAGGAGGAGGGAATGCTTCTCCCCGGAGCCTGGGGCTTCTGTTGGAGTCAGAGCCGCAGCCAGGGGCTGGGGCGTTTATTGTGGGATGTGGTCCTGAGGTCAGGAGTGGGGGCTTTGGAGAGAGCGACATTAGGAAGGAGGAAAGGCACCTGCAAACATGTGTCCTTGAGTGGGTCTCCGGCGTGCCATCGGGAGCTCCCTCCTGCCAGGACTGAGGGGCTGCACAGCGGAAGCCCCAGAACCGCCTGTCTGGGGAGGAGTTTGCCTGTCGCGCCTGCCGCCATGCGGGGCTTCCCCCAGGGATATGGCCACGCATCTAGGAGGTTGTTCCCATCATTCTGAGAAGTCACGGATGCGCGGGGGACAGAAAGCAAGAGTGTGGAGCTTTAGTTGGGGTGAGGTGTTGCCAGGCTACCCCTACTGGAACTTGGTTTTCCATTTCCAAGCATTTACTTACCCGTTTGGTGCCTATTTGCTTTGATCACCTACCGGGCTCGAGGTTCTGCGTTCACACGATTTGAGTCAAAATAGCAAGTCTCGAATTTCACTTGCGAATTCACACAAAAACTTGATTCCATTGCAACACTGGGTGTCCTGGCCCTGCTGGTGATGATTCCAGACGCTCCAGCCTCCAGAATGGGAGTCCGGGGCCCATCTCAATAGTGGGATTGGATTTACAGTTCATCTCGGACCCCACATTCTCAGTGATCGGCAGGAGGCTGTCAGACACTCGTCTGCTTGGACCAACAATGGGGAGCACTTGAGCCAGGGAGCAAGGTGGCCAGCCCCACATCTGGAGGCAGTTAGAAACCCATTGGTGGGATTTTTCCTTCGTTGAAGTTCTGGCCGGCCATCCTAACGTGGGTATATGTGACCACCGGCCAGCAGATAGCACGTGTTCCCTGAGTCCTCCATTCACCGTGCTCACTACTGGCCAGACACAGCTTTGTCTGTGGAAGACAGGCACCTGGGCTGCGGCCAGCCCACCACCCCAGGGGTGAACCGTCCTCATCCTTTGCCTCATTTGTTGGATCCTGCCGACAAGACCCAGAATTGGCCACCTCTCCTTGCTCACCTTGAGTGCCCTACTCACCTCTGAACTGACGAAGCCAGCACAGGCAGGCGCCCAGGGTCCCACACCCAATTCTGCCCCTGGTAGCCGAGTCTCCAGACTGTCCCTGCCTCAGGCTGCACAGGCCACCTGCACAAAGACTGCGATGCTCAATGATCATCTGTCTGGCTTCTTTCAGGGCCTCCCCGCGCCGAGCTGGACTGAAAGCTCCAGGCTCCCTCCTGTTGCTGCGCGGGGGGGCCTGGCAGGGCCATAGGCATCAAGGAGAATTCAGTCTCCAGCCTGTAAATATTTATTCTGTGTTTCCTGCTGAGCTAGAAATGCGGTGCTTAAAAAAAAAAAAGGGCCGGAGCTCTCTGGGAGGCCGAGGAGGGCGGATTATTTGAGCTCAGGAGTTCGACACCAGCCTGAGCAAGAGCGAGACCCCGTCTCTACTAAAAATAGAAAGAGATTAATTGAACAACTAAAAATATGTAGAAAAAATTAGCCGGGCATGTGGCACATGCCTGTAGTCCCAGCTACTCGGGAGGCTGAGGCAGAAGGATTGCTTGAGCCTAGGAGTCTGAGGTTGCTGTGAGCTAGGCTGACGCCACGGCACTCACTCTAGCCCGGGCAAAGGAGTGAGACTCTGTCTCAAAAAAAAAAAAAAAAAAAAATAAAATAGGGCTTTCTCTTCCCAGTTCTTCCCGGAGTTGGGAAAAGCCGGGTTGAGAAGGTGAAAAGAAAAAAAAATTACTGATCCGCTGCCCTCCTCTGCGTGTCCTAGCGAATGCCCCAGCCCCTCCCCACGGCCACATGCAGCCCAGAGCAGGCGGAATTTGAACAACTCACTTCCCCTGCCCTCCCCGTGGCTGGTGGGAATGGATGTGGTCACCAGCCTGGTCGTAGAATCCAGATGTGCTGGTGCTGGCCCAGGGCTCTCAGGGCGCTCCCTGGCCCTCCCGGACTACTGGCCAGTGCTGGGGTCCTAACTGCCTCCCAGACACACGCACACTGGGTCTCAGTCTTCCCCATCGCTTTGTGCCTCTGGCCCCAGGACTGGCTTCTGCTTTGGTACGGTCACCCTGCCTGCTCTTGCCAGCTCTTCCCTGAGAAACTAGACCCTCGCTCGAGTCCTGCTCCCAGACGCCACCAGTGGCTGGGATGCTGTCACTGCAGATGGTCTTTCTGGGTGACACCCACAGCCTGGCTCAAGATGCACCCTTCCTGGGGCTGTGCTCAGACCACCCGCTGAGACCCCCATTCTCTTCTCTTGGTAAACCCCCTGTTGGCCATTTCTCTGTCACCGCTAAGCAGCCTGGGTTGGGTGCTCTGCCGTCCTCCTCTTCAATGGTACTCATCACTCAGACCTGTTTCTAATGCCGAGAGGAATCAGCATAGGATACCTGTATTCACTTCCCAGGGCTGCCATCACAAGTTACCACAAGGTTGACAGCTTAAAACAACAGAAATTTTCTGTCTTCCCATTCAGGAGGTGGGATATTGGATGTCAAGGTGTTGACAGCTTTGGTTGCTTCTGGAGGTTCTGAGGGAGAATCTATTTCCTGCATTTCCCCAGCTTCTGGTGGGTATCAGCAATCCTGTGCGGACTCCAGTCTGTCGACATCCTTTAGAAGGTGGTGCTTGAGAGAAACGGAGTTTTCCAAGGGGTGAACAGACTGGGCAAAGTATGGTGAAAGGATCACCTCCTTCATGCTGGGTGTGAGACTTCTAGTAACATGGCCCCACCTTGCCCTCATTAGTTTCATGCAGACTTTAGCCATTGGGCCGGGTCTTTGAAGGCTTTGGTAAGCTGGACTTTACCCCCATTTTACTGATGAAGAGACTGAGCCCAGGAGAGTGTAAGTGACCTGCCTAATGCCCCCTGCTGCAGGGGTTCAAGCCACTGCTGCACTCTGGAAGGATAACTTAAGAGTAGTCTCTATGAGGAAAGGTTCCCGGGGCAGATGAACACAGGGCCCAATCATGGCCCAGGTAGCCGCAGGAATGGTCTGCTGAAGAAATCATCATAGGCCAGGATTTCATTTTAGAACCAGTGTGTCTGTCCAATATTTGCCTCTGATTGGGTGATAAATATTGAGACAGGGCAGTTGGAGAACAGAAAACCTAATAATTTCATGGCAGTGCTTCTCATGATGTCCCTGGAAGTCCAAGATATACCACAGCTTATTAGTGATAGTAAGAACATTCTGAGTTTTGTAAGAAGTTCTGGTTTTAATATTGGGATCATGAGTGACGAAGAAAGATAGTGCAACCTCCTGCATTGAAACCGCAGGACTGATTTAAGGCCATATTTGCCCAGAATTCAGCAACATCTTTCCCCATCCTCCTCTTCCCAGCTCCCCTGGTCCCTGCTTTCCTCTGCAGGGGACCCCGTGCCCAGCTGGTCCTCGGTGCCCTGGGGGCCCCTCCCTGCCCACCAGCCACCTCCTCTCAGCACCTGCCAGCTATGGGTCCCGCTCCCCGTGCAGGAAACTGGACTGAAACTTGGTCCATGTGGGGACGGCTGGCAGTCAGATATCCCTTCCCAGAGAGCTCATTTGAGTCCTTTATTGTTGTTCATTGCACAACCAATATTCACACAAATCCAAATAAAAGGGAGGAAAAATTCTTCCACCCTCCCACAACCTCCAACAGAGCACGCTGGTTTTCTTTTCATTTCCCTTCCCTAGCTCCGTCCATACGCATATCCGATCTTTACTGTTTGATTTCTGGCTTCTTTCCCCACCTAATAAATTATTATAATTATTTCATAAGCATTTTCCCATCCTTCTCCCTGTCTTTTGTTATTATAACAAGGGGACACATTGTAATTTATCTATTCTCTTACTGTGGAATCTTTTTTTTCAATCATGGTAAATAAATACAGAAAGGTTATACCCTCTTTTGAAATTTTTCTTTATAGTAAATTCCCAGAAGTTGGATTAGTAGGTCAAAAGGCATAAATATTTTTATGACTCTTAAAAATTCCAGCCAAATTACTTCCCCAAAAAGTCACACTCATTTATATTTACATTATAGATTTTAAAAGGTGCCGATTTCAGCGCAACCTCACTGCGCCGTGGTGATTTTCACATTGTTAATTCCACAGACATAAAATGGTACCTGGTGATTTTTTATGTTGGTCTAATGTATTTTGGAAGTGGCCTTTGCGAGACGATGTATTAGCTTGTACGAGTGATATAGACATTTTTGGTGTCTGGGCTAATCAGAAATTTTTTGGGGGTAAAGATTCTTTGGATATCAAATTGTGTTGGATAAGCCTAGGATGACCTCCTTTTTGGGGGTCATTTGCACACCCCAGAAATGAATTATCTCCTTCCAATAGTCACAGCGTGTTCTCTGCTCACTCATACACCACCACCCACCCTCTTCCCCCGTTTAATTCCTTCCAGATGTTTGCTGTCCTTGATAGGGAACAAGTCTTCTTTGAGTGTGGCTCCCTTAATTCATGTTTGTGCAAACAGCTTATTTATTGCTCTGTCTGGCCTATCTGCTTTTAATGTGTTCTAATTATTCTTCAACGTTTATCCTCTCACCAATGGGAAAATAAATCGTAGAATAACAATAATAACTGGCATTTCCTGTGTACTTATTATGTACCAAGCACCATTGTAAGTGCTTTCTATATTAATACACTGAAGGCTGGAACAGCCCTTGAGATATGTATTATTAGCGTCCTCCTGGTCCAAATGAGGAAACTGAGGCACACAGAGGTTCCGTAACTCACAAAGCAGTGCCAGCAGTTTGGTTCCACTTTGCCACGCCGCTGACGGGGTAGGAGGTAGAGCAGAAACTCTGTAATGGTCAGACACACGCAAGAATGGAATAAGCTTTGAAGGTGGTGAGTTCCTCATCATAAACCCGGGCTGAGTTAGGCTGCTTGGCAGAAATCAGTAGAGATTCCAATTTGAGTTCTGACTCAGTATTGATTACTGTGAATGCTAGCTAATGTACTCATGCATATGTGGCAATCACATTGATTGACGAAGACGGTCGTCGTGGGCCACAGCCTGGGCCAGGTTGCCTGCTGCTGCACAGCTGCAACCTTCTCACCTGCACAGCTGGGGGGTGGCTTCCTGCCCGCACCCTGGCCGCACATCTGTCCCCTGTTCCATAATTGTCCTTTATGACCACAAAAAAAGTAATCATCTGCTAGTTAAGTCAGGGTGCTCCAAATGTGATCTACCAGACGGGCTGTTTTCCCCGAACGTCACGTACCTACTGTGCCAGCTAGGCTGTGAGTGGGGTAGACAGGAGGAAAGCTAAGCGGCCTCTTGGAGGTTTAGTGACAAAGCTGGAGCATCGATGTAAATAGCACCCTTTATCTCTGCACAGCAGTCCACATGCATTGCCTGACTTAACCTTCCACCTGACTGAGCTTGGGACGTCGGGAGGACAAGCCATAATCTCATGTATGGATGAGAAAGGGCAGGCTCAAGAAGTCAAGAGATCATCTGAAGTGCAAAATAAGCGTGAATTTGGGCCACTTGACCCTTACTCCAGTACTCTGTCCTCTAAACCCGCTGCCGCGATGGTCCGTCACACAACAAACTCCAAGCAGGGGAAGCAGGAAAGGAGATGGCATTTATTAAGCACCTACTGTGTACCAAGCTTGGTTCTAGTCTCTTACTAGAAGTTGCTGCTTTTGCTCTTCCCAGCCACCTAATAAAATGGGAATTGTTACGCTCATTTTCAGATGGAGAAGCTCTGGAAGGCGGCAGAGCTGAAGGCAGGCTCAGACTGATCCATTTCTGAAGGCCCCGCTGCCCCCTGCTCACCCCCAAATAGCATGGAGCTTCTCTCCTCTTTCATTCTAGGGGAGCCATGGCAGAGTGCACACTGTCAAATGCCTCACAATCCTCCCGCGGTTGCCCCAACCCTGCAGGCAGATAGCATCACCATTTTGCAGATTAAAAAACAAAACCAAACTAGAGCAACTCAGTACCTAGCCCAAGGCCACCCCGCTACTAGGAGGTGTCTCTGAGCCCAAGCCTCTTGCATTGCTCCCCCCACAAGTCCTGGCTTCTCTGTAGGCTGGTGACATAGAAGGACGGCAGGCAGGCAGGTACCGGAATTCACAGGACATCTCCTCAAGGGCAGAGTGTGGGAAAGGATGGGGCTGAAATGCCACTGCCAAGCGAGCACTTCAACAGGAGCACCAAGGATAAGGAAAGGGGCTGCGTTCGGGGGTCTGCAAAACTGGGTTAATTTACTGAGGTCTGGAGACATGTGACTTTAATGGAAAATTGATATAAGAGCAGAACCTAATATTCATTCAGAATCTGTAACAAATCCACAGAGCTCTAGCACTTACAGTGATGCACGCTTTAATGAGGGTTCCCCTGACCCCCAGATATAGGAGAAAACCAGGGCCCCACCTCGGGGCTTAACGCTCTGCCATCACCCTTCTGGAACTGGTGACAGATTTAACTTCGAATTTGTGTTTTCTCAGTGAAGTCCCATGGGACAGTGGAGTCTGTGCTGGGGACATGGGGCCCTGGCTTCTGTGCTGCCCAACCGCCCACCAGCCCCTCAGCACCGGGCTGGCGTCTCAAGCCCCTGCAGTGGCGGGGGTCAGGGTCAGGTCCGGTATGTGTGACGAGTCTCAGGACGGGGCCCCAGGTGACTGTGAGGGTCTGCTCTGGCCCCCACGTCCCCACGCCCGAGGGAGTGCAATGGCAAACAGCAGATAGAAACTCCATGGCAGGTCAAGACAGAGACCAGGGCAGCAAGGACACAGCTTTCTTCCTGCCTTTTGGACAAAAAACCCTACACTTTCGCTGTGCACTGGGCCCTGCAAATTATGAAGCTGGTTCCCCAAAAAACTAACTGCTGTGACTCTTCTAGGGCCCAGAGAGCAGCTCTGAATGAGCAAATCCACAGACTGGTAGTTTAAACAACACACATTTATTTTTTCACAGTTCTAGAGGCTAGAAGTCTGAGATCAAGGTGTCCACAGGGTAGGTTCCTCCTGAGGCCTCTTCCTGGATTACAGGACACCTTCTTGCTGTGTCCTCATGTGGCCTTTCCGCCTGGTGTCTCTTCCATTTCCCATAAGGACACCAGTCCCAGGGGATTAGGGCCCCACCCTTATTTAACCTTAATTACTTCCTTAACGGCTCTGTCTCTAAATATAGCCACCTTGGGGGTTAGAGCGTCAACACTGTGAATTTTCAGGGCACATAATTCCATCTTTTGACATCTTTAGCTGGTAGGGGCTTCACAGACACACGGGGCGGGTTCCTGCTTTCCTCCCGGGGTGCAGGGAATGATCTTTGGAACTAGCAGGCGTAATCTACTCTTCCAAGATATTAGGCAACGACAAGATCAGAAAGGGGCAGATTCATGAGCAAAGTGTGGCACACACTTTAAAGTCTGCAATGTAAACATACGTTAGTATAGCATTTTCGGAAAGTAGTTTGGCTAGAATTTTTAAGAGTCATAAAAATGTCCGGGCTATTGACCTATTAATCCAGCTTCTGGGAATTTACTATTAGGAAGAATTTCAAAACAGGGAAAGTCTTTTCTGTGCATATTTATCATGAGTATAATTTACTCGTTTTCTCAGCGTTGGATCTTTTCTTCAATGTGTCCCCTTGAGGGACTCTTATGTAGTCATCAAAGTTATAATTACAAAAGACAGGGAGAGAGATGGAAAAATGCTTATGAAATAATTATAATAATAATATTAGGTGGGGAAAAAAGCCAGAAATAAAACAATAAAGATGAGATATGCGTATGGACGGAGCTAGGGAAGGGAAATGAAAAGAAAACCAGTGTGCTCTGTTGGAGGTTGTGGGAGGGTGGAAGAATTTTTCCTCCCTTTTATTTGGATTTGTGTGAATATTGGTTGTGCAATGAACAACAATAAAGGACCCAAATGAGCTCTCTGGGAAGGGATATCTGACTGCCAGCCGTCCCCAAGTGGACCAAGTTTCAGTCCAGTTTCCTGCACGGGGAGCAGGGCTCAGAGCTGGCAGGTGCTGAGAGGAGGTGGCTAGTGGGCAGAGAGGGGCCCCCAGGGCACCGAGGACCAGCTGGGCACGGGGTCCCCTGCAGAGGGAAGCAGGGACCAGGGGAGCTGGGAAGAGGGGGATGGGGAAAGATGTTGCTGAATTCTGGGCAAATGTGGCCTTAAATCAGTCCTGGGGTTTCAGTGCAGGAGGTTGCACTATTTCTTTTCGTCACTCATGATCCCAATATTAAAACCAGAACTTCTTACAAAACTCAGAATGTTCTTGCTATCACTAATAAGCTGTGGTGTGTCTTAGAGCTCCAGGGACATCATGAGAAGCACTGCCATGAAATTGTTGGACTTTCTGTTCTCCAACTGCCCTGTCTCAATACTTGTCACCCAATTGGGGTCAAATATTGACAGACACACTGGTTCTAGAATAAAATCCTGGCCTGTGAAGATTTCTTCAGCAGACGATTCTTGCAGCTACCTGGGCTGTGACTGGGCCATGGGTTCGTTTCCTTGGCAACCTTTCCTTGTAGTGACCACTCTTTAGTTAACCTTCCAGGGTGCAGCAGTGGTGTGAACCCCTGGAGCAGGGGGCAGGAAGCATGGTGTTAGGAAGGTCCCTTACATTCTCCTGGCCTCAGCCCCCTCAGCTGTAAAATACGGGGAATGTCCAGTTCACCAGAGAATGCATAGGGCCAACCCACTGGCTAAAGTCCACAGAGCCCTGATGACACCAAGTAGGGCCCAGGTGGGGCCATATTACTAGAAGTCTCATATCCAGCATGAAGGAGGTGACCAGGATACTCTTTGTACTTTGCCCAGTCCGTCCACTTCTTGGAAAATCCCATTTTGGTCAAGCCTCACCTGTTAAGGGGATGTACAAAAGAGGGCAGTCAGGATGTATGGATGCTCAGAACCTAGTCATGAGAAAATAAATGAAGGAACTGTAGATTTTAAATCCAAAAAGTTATCGTGAACAAGGATATGGTAATTGTCTTTGAAATTCTGAAGGCTTGCCTTGTGGAAAACAGTATTTTTCTAGCTCTAAATGACACCAAAGGGCAGGGTGAGTGGATTGAAACTGTGGGAAGGCAAATTTCAAGTCTCAACAGAACACAGAGAGCTCCAACCATCAGCACTAATGGAAGGCGAGAGATTGGCGAAAGCAGGGGCCGGGAGAGCCCTCGGCCGTGTGACCTTCTTGGGTTACTGGGCGGGGGAGAAGTTGAGGTGAGGCTCCAAGGCCCCTCCTGGGAGTCTCTGAACCTAATCTGAAATGACTTCCCTCCCCCAGGGTGGCCACTGCCAATGCTGTGAGCTTCCAGAAGCATCACTGGAAGATGGCAGCAGCTGGTCTTCCCATCCCCGAGAACCCCCACAACCTACGTCCCCGCTTCCCAACGCGAAGGTCTGGAAGGAAACTTAATCTGTCCGACTTTTCTCATTGTTGAACAAGATGTGTGCCATGTTCCCGCTACTCTCCAAGATCTTCGCGGCAGAATTCCCTCTGTGCCTCGTCTGTCCCCACCTCCTACCCGTCCCCCCCACCAGTCCCAATTTCCATCTCTCTCGTGTGCAGAGCAGAGCGGGGGACAGCTATAGCCAGCACAGTGAGCAAACCTAGACAGCCCTGCCCAGGGTGGTAGCGTACCTGAGTCAGCACGTCCCTCCTCTTAGTATTGTGAAGCGGCTGCTTAGGAAAGTCTCTCCCCGAGGAAAGGGAACGTGCCATGGGATGGTTGTTTGCTGAGGAGGGAGGTAGGGGACTAGAAGGAGGGTTGGAGGATGTGGAGAAGGCAGGGTGTCAATGGGAAGGCAGTCTTCGCCCACCAGAGGGGCCGTCGCCGTAGCATGTGAGCGGGAAAGAGGTCTGGCCGAGTCCGCTGCGGGGGCGAAGTTCCTTTAGGCAGTTCTGGAACTGACTGGAACTGACGGGAGGGAAAGCCCCGGGGCTCTGGAGCAAGCCCTTGGGTTAGGATTTATTTGCTGTAAATCACTGCCCTGGGCAACATTAACAGCTCTAATTGTAAAAGAAGACAATAATGGTACTTCCTTAGTCCGTTCAGGCTGCTGTAACAAAATACCCTAGACTGGATCATTTATAAACAACAGACATTTATTGCTCACAGTTCTGGGGCCTGGGAAGTCCAAGATCAAGGCGCCAGCAGACTTGCTGTCTGGGGAGGGCCTGTTTCCCATAGATGGCGGCTTCTATGTGTTCTCCCAAGGCAGAGAGGGCGAACGGCTCCCTTCAACCTCTTTTATAGGGTCACTAATCTCATTCATGAGGGCTCTGCCCTGGTGACTTCATCACCTCTTAATATTAATCCTATCACTTTGGCGATTAAGTTCCACATGTGAACTTTGGGAGGACACAGTCAGACCCCAGCAGGTACCTAACTCCTAAAATTGAGAGCGTGATGACACCCAGTGCCTTAAGTTGAGCTACAGGAAACTGCTGATGTGCGGTCACTTTTCAACAACAAAAAACGGCAGCTTCATGTGGATGAACCCGATACCTGACGGTTGGACTAGCACAGCAGTTCACAAACCTTACATCCTGGAATTACTCTGGGATCTTTTAAAAATTCTGAAGCCCAGACCAATTCAATCACAATTTCTGCAGGTGGGACACCTGGCCAGGTGATTCTAATGTGCAGACAGGTTGGGGACCGCTGGCTTAGCGGAACACTTGGGATCTATCAAAGCACTTGACGTCAGCCACCTCTGCTTTTCATCTATGTATCATTTATTGAGCACCTACTGCATGCCCAGCTCTGGCTGGGCTTGTCTCGTGTTACCCGGCCCTCCCTCCCCAGCCGCTGACCTCTCCCCTTCTCCTCCTCCCCTCCGCAGTGTCCAGGCCGCGCAGCTCCCCCGACGACCTGAAGGCGCTGACTCGGAACGTGAACCGGCTGAACGAGAGCTTCCGGGACTTGCAGCTGCGGCTGCTGCAGGCTCCGCTGCAGGCGGACCTGAGCGAGCAGGTGTGGAAGGTGCAGGACGCGCTGCAGAACCAGTCGGACTCGCTGCTGGCGCTGGCGGGCGCGGTGCAGCGGCTGGAGGGCGCGCTGTGGGGGCTGCACGCGCAGGCGGCGCAGACGGAGCAGGCGGTGGCCCTGCTGCGCGACCGCACGGGCCAGCAGAGCGACGCGGCGCAGCTGGAGCTGTACCAGCTGCAGGTGGAGAGCAACGGCAGCCAGCTGCTGCTGCGGCGCCACGCGGGCCTGCTGGACGGGCTGGCGCGCAGGGTGGGCGTGCTGGGCGAGGAGCTGGCCGACGTGGGCGGCGCACTGCGCGGCCTCAACCACAGCCTGTCCTACGACGTGGCCCTGCACCGCACGCGGCTGCAGGACCTGCAGGTGCTGGTGAGCAACGCCAGCGAGGACACACGCCGCATGCGGCTGGCGCACCTGGGCATGGAGCTGCAGCTCAAGCAGGAGCTGGCCATGCTCAACGCCGTCACCGAGGACCTGCGCCTCAAGGACTGGGAGCACTCCATCGCGCTGAGGAACATCTCCCTCGCCAAAGGTACGGCCTGGCCCGCAGCCCACAGTGCCTCCAGGGCCCCTCCTGCCCAGGTCTTCCTCCTGCACGCCCCCCACCACATCCCCTGAGTCTGCCATCCCCAAGTATGCTGGCCATTCCCAGCCCATACCCTCTCCTTTAAGTCCTGCCCTACTGGACTCTGGAATTTTCTGCCCCAGTGGCCTGTGCCCGCTTCCAAGGCCTCCATAGGCCTCTCCCCTTGGTGTAAAGTTCCCTAGGGCCGAGAGTGGACGCAGTGTCCACACCCCTAGGCATGAGAATTAGCACCAAGGGTGGCTGGTGCGAGTGTGGGTGGTCAGAACTTGGAGGGGCCTGCTGGGGCCTCCAAGAGCTTGGGGGAGGGGAAGAAGACCCCCAGTGTCACCGTGTTCCCGTGGGAAGAACTCCAAGGTGGTGGAGAAGTCCCAATTTGAACTTGGCTTTCCAGGTAGAAGAACAGAGTTCATTTCACAACTTATTATTAATAGTTTCATTGTAACTCTTAACTACAACGGCAAAAATGTGGGGCCTCCACGGCTCTTGCCGTGGGCCTGTGAACGTGAGAGCCTAGAGACCCAACCTCCTTTCTTCACCCCTGACAAACTGGTCCCCGTTCCTTCCCACCGCACACACCCGGAGAGGCGCCTTGCGTGGAATGCACTCTCCCCCATCACCCTCTGCTCAAACCCTCCATGGCTCCCCAAGTTCCGCTGGTTTCATTAAAAACTCCCTAGCCTGACAGTCAGCTGGAGTCCTAGAGGGCAAGACTTAAAAGAGCACTAATAATGCCGCTGTGAGCACCTACTGTGTGTCAGACACTGCTCCAAGTGTATCTCACATGGCGTCTTTAGAAAGAGCAGCTCTCTGGGGCCGCGGTGTTGCGCCCATTTTGTAGACAAGCAATCAGCAGCGTCCCTGCCCTGTCTGTTTTCTGGTCCTGGGTCACTTGGGGCGTTTGCATCTCAGAAATCAAAGGAGGGTAGGAGGTAGGATTTCTTCTCTCAAATCCATGCCCGTGGGATCTTAGCTTTTCCTTTCTTCTCTTTCCCTCGACCTCCGGTGCCCCTGCAGTCTGTTCAGGTACTTGTTAGTAATAGTAGCTTCACTGAATTACGGCCTACGGAGAGGCAGACGTTTTGTAGACATTAATTCTCCAAATAGATGTCCAAGACCGCTCATCTTCATGTCTTGCAAAAAGGTATTGTTGTCCCACTTGATAGATGAGACACTTGAATAACGGTCCCACTGTTTCTAATGCAGTTGGCAAGCGGCAAAGCCAACAAGTGCTAAACAAGGGTCCGTCTGGCCCAGAAACCCAGTTGTTGTCCCCGACCATCCTGCTTCCCAGCTGTAAGCAATGCAGAGAGAAAACAGCGTGGTCCCTCGGGCTCCATTCCCGTATTTGGGGTCACTTTTCTTGTCCTTCCTCTTCCAGGCGACAGGCGTCACCATGCTTCCTGTGAGTGCATCCCTAGGGCCTCCCTGAACACCGCGCAGCCGGGTTCTTTTGTTTCCAAGTCCACTCTCCTTAGCTCAAACCGAAACTGCTCTGGGTCACTCATTTGCCAGGGTTCTCCAGGGGAACCCTCCACGTCTTCTCTCTTTGGTTCTCGAGCTAAGCTTAACACTCTGTTCTCTAGAACTGAGAGTTTCGTCCTGATCCTGCCCAGGCCTGCCAGGTCTTTAAGCTCTGGATCATCGACGGGTGTGTTATTCTGTTCAGGCTGTGTAACAAACACCACACGCTGGGCGGCTTATAAACAACAGACGCTTGTTTCTCACAGTTCTGGGACTGGGAGGTTCAAAATCAAGGTGCCGGCAGATTCGGTGTCTGTCGAGGGCCCTCTTTCTGGTTCCGAGATGGCGCGTTCTTGCCGTGTCCCCGTGGGGGAAGGGATGAGACAGCTCACTGGGTCTCTTTTATAAGGACACTGATCCCATTTGGCCTAATCCCATCCCAAAGGCCACCTCTTGATCCCATCACCCGGGGGATTAGGTTTCAAGAGGAATTTCGGGGGAACACAGACATTTTGGCCGTAGCCCTGGGGCTCCCGGCTCGTCACAATTGAGCAGCACGTGGCCCCTCAGCTCTCAGCATCGCCACTGTATCTGGAACCTCCCCTCCCACCTCCCTGTCTCACTGTTGCCAGGGACCTGATGGTCAGGATTTACGAGACTTCTGCGGGCACGTCTGCATGTAATCACCATTCAGCTCTAGCAAGACGAAATCTCTGCCCTGGCATCGGACGAGGATGTTTTACCAGATGCACTTTCCTGCGTCCCCACGCTGCTGTCTAGAGTGGCCTTTCTGTCCTGGCTTTGTGCAGTTCCTCTCTTAAGGTCTTTAAACACACACATGCATAATACACACATACACACAGGTATGTGTATATACACATACATGCATATACACATGCACATATGCATGGACATATACACATGCATTCACGTATGTATACACATATACACATATATGCACACATATACATATACACACATACATATATACTATTTTGCAGTGAGCACTTCTATGCAAACCTACCCCCAAAGTCTGAGAAAGCTGAGAGGCCAAGGAAAGAGCCTGACAAATCCATTTTTTTTTTTAGAAAGAAACATTTAACAGGGACTTCCAAACAGAAGCTATGTCCCAGGGCAGCTACCCTTAGACCAGGGCTCAGGTACCACAGGGAAGGAGCATGTAGGACCATTGAAGTCCTACATGTCCCCTCAGAGGAAGACGTGAATGCTATGTGGATCTGCCTAAGGACAGGATTCATGGTCAAGGTTGTTTTGACCTAAGGGCAGGATTTATAGTAACAGTAGATAAAATAGAAATCTTAGAGGGATTCCCAGAACTGGGCTTAATTGGAAGTCAATGTGGTGGATTAGCATCTGCCTGTATATACACATACAGGCATACACACACATACATAGGCAGATGTACACACACATACACATACATACATAGGCAGATGTACACACACATACATAGGCAGATGCATGTACATGCATGCATGCACACACGCACACATGCATATGCATACATATATGCACATGTGTGTGTACATGTATACATACATGCACCACTCTCTCGCTCTTTGCCCTTTCCTGGCTCGGAATCCACGGATACCCAACAATGTGTATTTTTCAAACATGAGCTTATTTACATTATTCTTGAGCTTGACCCAAATGGTTTTTATTCCCTCACTTTGTTATACAGTTTTCTATGAGCTTTGTCTCCAGTTTGTCTTTGCGGATATCCATAGTGCGGCTTTGTGTTTTCTGTTTTGGATTTTTAGCATTAGCCCCATCTGTTGAAATCTGTCTGTGGGTTTGAAAGCAGCAGAGAATTTAGATTATCAGGGAGGGAAGGCGGCCCAGGAGGGGAGGTGTGAGCGAAGCCTGCAGACATGGCCCCTCGGCCGCATTCGGATGGCTGTTCGCTAGGTTGCAAGTTTTCCAGAATCCTGGAATGTGGAGTGGTGCTAGATCTCTGATACCATCTGGTCTGATCCTCTTGTTTTGCAGTTGGGGACTCTGAGGCCCAGAGAGGGGAAATGACTTGCCCAAGTCAAAGACTGAGCCAGTGGGACTAGAACATACATCTCTGGATTCGTGAAAACAAGTTTGCAAAGCAGATTCATCTGTGGGCTGCTTTTTCAAGAAAAAACACAATCTGGCAGAGAGTCCAGCTCAACAGATATTTGTAAAGGCGTGGAAGAGTGGGGTGGGGTTTGGATTCCAGGCTGATGGTGGGACCTTGGCTTCTATTAATAGTAGGGTCTGTCGAAGGTCTGCGGGGCATCTCTGTGAAGCGAACGACATGGAAAGTAGCGTTGCTGCTCTACTAGGGATTGGGAAGTGTGACCCGGGCGGGGATCCCCGGGGATCTCTCCTTCCACCCCCAGCTCTGATGGGCAGGGAGTAGGGCTGTCCCTTACCCTGCCACCATGCTTTTTGACCTTGAGGCCCAGAAGACCACAGCCGGGGGCAATCCCTCCTGCTGTTTGGGCCCGAGTCTCCTTGACTGTGATGTGGGGCTGGCGGTCCCCACCCCAGCCACTTCTCTGTCAGCGCCCTGGGGTTCACATGGTCCTGGGGAGGGAGTTTACCTTACGATTGTGGTCGCCATACTGCAGGCTTCAGGCCAGGTTCATTGTTTGTCTTGATTATTTGTTCTTGGCGGTTCACCCTGATTCCAGCACATGCAGGCCCCGCCCTATCACGTGTGCCAGGGTCCGGGAAGGGAGAAGGGGTAGCTTTTCTCTCCCATCGGCTGCCCCCCAGGAAAACCCTGGTGCTTCTCCCAAATTCTCCGTCACGGATGCTCCATTCTGTTCAGAAGAAGCTGTCAGCAGGCGCGTCCCACTGGCAGCCAGGCAAGAGCAGAGCTGCACCGGGGGCTGCGTGAGGGCGGTGGCCTAGACGGGCGGACAGGCCCTGAGAGGGGACCTCAGGATGCTGCTCCTCCTTGCCCTGCACACCCTGGCGATGGAAAAGATGAGGAATGTGATGGTGGAAAAAGTCAAGAAGAGGAAAAGCTTACCTGGTTCCCGCTGGGGAAGCCCGGAGGAGGCGGAGAAGGGAGGAGCGGGGTGGGGTCCATCCCAGCGACGGAGATCCAGGCGCCCTCTCTGGTTCCCTTTGCTGCAGCCTTGACCTCGAGGGGAGGTGGCCAGAGTGGAGCCTTTTACTGTGTAATCTCAGGCCCGTTCCCAGCAGTGCTCTGTCTCAACCCTGGTCTGAAAACTGGGAACAGTGTGACCAGCCTGACTTTGCTTTCCTTCACAGAGAAGAGGAAAATGGCTACAAAACCAGGTCCTCCTTAAGTGATTTATATGACTTGTGCATTTAAGCACTGTTGATTGCCTTCTCCCTGTGCCTGCGCCATTGAATTGCTTTAAACAACTGTCAGCTTCGGTTAGGGTCTGAGGACAGTGCCAACTGTGCAACATATCAGTACATCTCGGTCTTGGCTGCCCGGTTGTTTTGTGTGTATTATTAACACCCTCTGATCTCATATACTCATTCATTCACCAAATATTTATTGTGCAAGACGTTGCTGCTATGCTGTGAGTGTGCGTGTTTTGGTTTCCTGGGGCTGCCGCACCACAAACTCAGTGGCTCAACAGAAGTTTGTTTTCTCACAGTTCTGGAGGCCGGAAGTCTGAAGTCAAGGTGTCCGCAGGGCTGAGTTCCCTTAGAAGCTCTAGAGGAGGGTCCTTGCCAGCCTCTTCCTAACCCGTGCGGTTGCGGGCGATCCTTGGCTTGCGGACGCAC
This sequence comes from Avahi laniger, assembly GCA_963575035.1. NCBI lineage: Eukaryota > Metazoa > Chordata > Mammalia > Primates > Indriidae > Avahi > Avahi laniger. Next base: position 31,544 of record CAUYSK010072686.1, on the reverse strand, counting down.
CACTGCAGTCTCCACCTCCGTTGTCGCGTTGTGTTCTGCTCGCATCTCTGCGTCTCTGTTTTCTCTTTTTATAAGAACACCAGTCGTTGGACTAGGGCCCACCCTACTCCAGTCCTCATCTCAACTAATTACGTCTGCAAAGACCCTATTTCCAAATAAGGTCACTTGCCGAGGTTCTGGGTAGACGTGAATTGGGGTGCGGAGGGGACGCTGCGCCACCCAGTCTGGTGTGACTCGATCCTCCTCTGATCTTGCGAAGCAGCAGGAGGCAGGAGCCTGAGTCTGGGCCTTCACAGCTGGGACAGGGACAGAAAGGACATAGTCCTGTTTCGGGGGGCTGGCAATTTTGTTAGAAAGGAGAGAACACATTCCGTGTGACGACGGGACAAAGCAGTGGAGATAACTGTCAAATGGCACCGCATACGTGTACTCAAGCAGGTCGTGACTACTTCCAGCAGGACCGATGGGTCAGGGAAGGTTTCACCAGGAAGGTGGCAGTGAGCAGCCTCAGGGGCTGGCAGTGACCAGGGGCTGGCAGGGAGGGCTGGTGGGCTCGCCAGCCTGGGAGCAGCAGGTGCGGGGACGGGCGGCAGGAAGGCTCTGCGCGTGGCGAGACCCTGGGTGTGGCAGAGAGGACGGGGGCCTGTCAGACCTTCGCGCGCTGGCCGGCTGTGTGGTCTCAGACAAGTAGCTTAGCACACAGTGCTGTCGTGGGGACTGAGTGCAGTCACGTACGCTAGGATCCCTGCCACGCCGGAGCCCGGCCTGGAAGGCAGCCCCACACAGCAGAGGTCAGAAACCCCCCTTCCATCCAGAAATCCGAGTGGCATCCTGGCCTCTTCCTGCCCCGCCTTCAACATGGAGCCAAAGTCAGTCCCTTCTACTTTCTACACAGCGTCGAGTGTGTCCCTGCCGTCCCTCTGACAGCCACTTCCCCCATCCGGGGCTCTGCCCCTCTCACCTGGATGCATTGCAGCCCCCGCCGCGCCTCCCTCCGTCCCGACCCACTTCCACACGGCAGCCGGAGCCGCCATGCCGCATGCAGATCTGACCGGGCCCCTCCCACGGCTCCTGTGCCCCGGGTCAGGGCTGAGTCCAGCCTTCAGGCCAGGCCTCCACAACCCCCACTTTTCTGCTGTGTGCCCCCAGCTTCTTATCCCACCACAGTTCCCACATCTCTGTCTGCCCTTTCAGCCCTTGTAGGGATTGTGGCCTCTGCCTGGAACTCTTCCTTTTCTTGCTGTCTCAGCCCAGGCTGCCTTAACAAAATGCCATGGACCGAGCGGCTTAAAAAAAGGCATTTATTTCTTTCTCATGGTTCTGGAGGCTGGAAGTCCAAGAGCAGAGTGCTGGCAGGGTCAGGTTCTGGCAAGGGCTCTCCTCCTGGTTCGCAGACTGCCGCCTTCTTGCTGTATCTTTCCATGGGGTGGGGAGGTGGAGGGGAGAAGGGGAGAGAGACAAAGAGAGGGTGGGGGAGAAGGAAAGGAAGAGTGAGGGGAGGGGGAGGGGAGGAGACGGTGCATGTGCATTCTTGCTCCCCAGCTCCCTAGCATCTTTTCTTTTAAAACCACTAATCCCATCACGAGGGCCTCACACTCATGACCTCATCTAAATATAATCATCTCCCAAAGGCCCCATCTCCTAAACCCATCACATTGGGAATTAGGCCATCAACATATGGATTTGCGAAGGGACAAACATTAGGTCTCTGACATACTCCTACCCCTCTCTTTACTTAGCTGTCTCCTGTTTCTCTTTGAGATTTCTCTTTTGATGCTACTTCTTCCAGAAAGCCTTCCCTGATGCCGCCTGAGACCAGGTTAGGGGTGCCCTATGTGCTTCCAAAGCTAATGCTGACCCTTCCTCTCATTAGAGAGAGAGTTTTGTTTCCTCTCCAGATGGCGTGGTCCTGTTCTCAAACAGAGCCCCCTAACCTTGGTACTGTTTTAACCCTTCCAGGGCCACCGGGACCCAAAGGTGACCAGGGGAGTGAAGGAAAGGAAGGCCAGCCTGGCATCCCTGGATTGCCTGGACTTCGAGGTAATGGGGAGGCCGGGAGACCCCCATATCCTTCCTGACTCTCCACTTTCTCGGCGGTACAAAGGGCGGGGCTCCCAGGGCCACCCGCCAGCTCAGCTGCAGTCTCGGGCTGCGGAACCACTTCTTCTGCCTTAGTGCCTCGTCGGGTCGGAGCCTTGTGCACACCCTGCACTAGATCAGAACTCTGGCCGCAGAGCCCTTCGACTCTGGAAACAGACATGTGGTGTGAGGAGGGAAGAGAAGGAAATTCAGTCAGTCCTCCCTGAGGTCCTCCCAGCCTCCTGAGGCGGCCCTTCCTCTCCCAGACATTTGACATTAGCAATGGAGGAATCATTAATTACCGCCAGACAGGTTTCTCCGTGTCATAAAAAAGGCCCAAGGAAAGCCACTAGCATTGCAAGCAGGAAAGAACAATTAATGGGTTAATTAAGGGCGCTCTGCTTTGCAGAGATAACTGTGGGCTCTGGCCAGGCTTGGTCAGGGCGTTTGTTTGTGCTGGCTCTCGTGGTGCAATCAGTGCCGCTGCGGCCACGGGCCTCGTGGCCAGGAGCCCTGGGGCCCGTCCCGGCAGCAGGCCACCCACCCCATTTCCTGACCCTCTCAGCCTCCAGCTCTTTTGCTCCATCTCCCTGTGTTTACCAAAGGGAAGGGATCTTTCTGGTTTTTCTTAAGTAGGATGAGGGGCTGTTCATCTGCCTCCTATTTGATCGTGCCCATCCCTCTGTCCCTCCCTAAGTATCAGTGAGCCCTTTGGAGCCAGCATGAGTAAAGCTGACCAACCACGAACTGGAACTTCAGCAAGAGCAGGGCTCAGATCCTGCTGCAACATTTTTTGCTGTGTGTCCTTGGCCAGGTTACTTCACCTCTCTGGGCCCCAGTTGCCTCATTTGTAACACAGGTGAGATAATACCTCCCAGTTTGTTGTGATGATTAAATGAGAAACATTGTGAAAAGCACCCAGAGCAGTGCCTGGCACATAGAAAGTGCTCAAAAAAAAAAAAAAAAGTTTGCTGAATCCAGTCTCCAGTGTGCCAAAGGGTAAAGGGACATCTCCTAAAGGAGGTTGGCACCCCCACCCCGCCACCACTCACAGTGGTGCTGGACCTTTCAGGGGGAGGGACCTGAGCCTAATGGATTAAAGGTGCTCTTGAGCAGGGTCTGTGTGGACCTATTGGTCTCTGCTTTTGCGGCACCTTTAAATGAACCTAGGAAAGCCAGGGTGCAGGGCTCGCGACTGAGCGTTGAACCAGACCGTGACCTCCAAGGGCCCTTCCTGTTCTGTGTCCGAGGCTCCACTGTTCGTCTCTTCTCTCCCCAGGTCTGCCAGGGGAGAGAGGTACCCCAGGGCTGCCTGGCCCCAAGGGTGACGACGGGAAGCTGGGGGCCACAGGACCAATGGGCATACGCGGGTTCAAAGGTAATAACGGATGTCAGCGCACTCCAGAGCCCCGGGCAGCACAGGAGCGGGTGGAGCAGGGCTCTCGTCCTCGCTCTGCCTCTGGCCAGCAGAGTGACCTTGGGCAAGTCACTTCATCTTGGGAAGCATTAGTTTTTTTCTCTAAAAAGTAGAAATCCTCATGACGCTGTATCTCACAGGGTTGCCAGGACGGATAAATGAGCACATAGGTGTGAGAACGCTCTGCAGACGCTAAAGTCCTGTAGAAATGCAAGGCTGCCTTCCTGCGCTTGTGGCCCAGACACGTGACCCAAGGAGGCCAGCGGGGGGCCCACAGGACAGACACAGAGGCCGCAGGCCCACAAACTGTCAGATTCCAACTTTAATTCAGTTCTCAGATTTGCATTTCCAAACAATGTTTCTTCTGATTTTTTTTCCTTCCTATAGATAGTTCCCATATTCATCTTTAGGGGAACCTGCTTTATAGTCAGTCTGTCTTTCCATGCTCCTCTCAGAATTGTCCAGATCTGCTGTCTTCATGGTGGAAGATGAACATCTGATGCTCTTTCCTCAGGCTTCCTGCTCTTCACTTGTTAAATGAAAACCAAGAAAAAAAGTCCTGTTAATCCTTCGTGTCTAGGATGGTCCCTTGATCTTGGATCACTGGGAAATTTTATTTTACTTTCTGGATGATGAAACATGCTAAGGTTTTCCTTTCTTTTATGATCCTGTTTTAAAAAAGTTGATGTTAAAACAGATTATAAAAGCAGCACATGCTTGTTGAAAAAAATGAGACAATATATAGAAGTGCATAAAGTAAAAGGCGAAAAGTGAATCCTTACCCCTAGCCCCCTCAGCTCTTACTCTTTAGAGTAACCACCGTAGACACTTTGGAGCACATCCTGCCAGACATTTTTCTAAGCACATTCCTATATACACATATGGTTGCCTGTGATTTTTTTCAAAACTTGGCAGTTTCCGCTGGAAATTGTTGGCTTGTTGTTGTTGGCTTTTACACCGGACAGTATGCCATGGGCTTTTGATTTACGAGATCTCTTTCTGGAGGTCTTTGGAATAGAAGTCCCTTATCATTTTCATGCCCATTGAGTGGTGCCAGGACTTCTACTTCTTCGTAGAGGGAGATGCCAGCTGGGAAAGGAGGTCTGCTCCTTTAACCATGTCCTGGGAAGGAAATTCCACAGTTCCCGGGAAACCCACACCGTGTTTTATGGTCTCTCCCACGGGAAAATCTGCCTGACATGTATAACCCGCCTCTCTCTTCCGTAACTGAAGCCCCTCTGCCTTGTTTGTCCCCGTGCTTGGATGTGGACTTCTACAACCTTGACTGTTGAATGGGAATGTCTTTGCTTTGTCTTCTTCTACTGAATTCCACATGTCCTTTGAGGCTGCGTTGGTAGATGCTGCTCTTCTGTGCTTTAACTGGGAGGGAGTGAGGCTTTCTCAGCAGGTCCCCTCCCCATCCTGGGTGCCCAGAGCAGGCAGCAGAACTGGCTGTGCTCTGACCCTGCCTGCCCAGTCCCTCTTGGCTCCTGCCAGAGGGTTTCTCTGGTCTTGGGTTCATAAGTCTCCTGCAGATAACACTGTAGTCACAATTAGGATTTGTTTCCATTCCTAATGCCAGTCTTCCTCCTCTTTTTTTAGGTGACCGAGGCCCGAAAGGAGAAAAAGGAGAGAAGGGAGACAGAGCCGGGGATGCCAGTAAGGAAATTCTGCTGGGGCCACTGGATACTGTGGGCACAGGGGGAGCTGTCACCCAAGCAGCCCCACGAGTTTGGGGGTCCAGAGGCTGGACCGCCCAGTGCAGGAACAGGCGTCTTTCTGACGTGGTCCTTCCTAAAATGTTTACAAGGGAAGCCAGCTTATCTAGTTGTGCCACTCTCTTCTGGGATTTATTTCCCCCCAGAGGGCTACATGTAGAATCTTGGAGAGATACCAGCGAAGAGTGAACAGAGGCTCCTAGCCAAGTTTCAAAAACAAAAACACCCCAAACCAGCATGGCATATTATGAAATGTGGCCGTCCCATGTGAGGGGACATGCAGATATCCCATCATCGGGCATCCGTGAGGACTGGGCCCGGGGAAGCAGAGCCTGCGTTACAGGTTCTCTGTGCACACTCAGGGACAGGTGCCACTGCAGAGTCACAAGCCGGACCCAGGTTGGGGTCTCCCAAAGGCTGATCTTGCTTGGTTTCAGTAGGTCCTTCAAGTGATACTTTCACCCCAGGACCAGAAGGAGCCCTTGCTCCTGGAAAGGACTCTCCCAAGGCCCCTGGACACTTAACTTACCTGCTGCTTCCTCTGCCCTCCCCTGCCCTGGGGCAGTGACTAAGGATCACTTTGTCCTCTAAAGTGATGGACCCAGCAGAGGAACCAAGGAAGTGCCCAGGCCTATCCCAGACTTCCCGTGCCCACGTCACTGAGATGCTAAAACCCACAAAGCAATCTGTGTGCTTCGCAGTGTCTCTGGAGTCCCTTTCGAGGGCTTGACTGGCTGTGTGTGGCTAGACGAGGCCATCTGGTGGACCCCGTCTAAGGCTCTTTTATCTAAAGGGCTGGGTCCTGAATGTTGTCTTGATTTGCCACTTTCTCCTGCTCTGTGTGTTGACTGCGTCTGATAGGAGGCTGCCAGGGTAGCTGAGAAGGATTGTGGCGTTTAGTTCCCAGAAATAAATAACTCCTGATGGGGGTGGGCAGGAAGGGAGGAACTGTGTGGATAGATGACCTTTGAGAGGGAGATCAGAAACGCTGCCCGCAAAGCAGAGGGGCTCCTTGTCAGGAAGGCTTTGGCAGCTGTTCTTGCAGCTGACTCGAGAGAGGACAGCGGAGGTCTGAGCTAGCAGGGCATTAGTTACTGTTGCTAGGAAGGATGGTTTGGTCCCCGTCAACCTTGCTTCAGTGGGTTTTGCGCTTGGACCGGGCTCCGAGGCTGGGGCATGGCGTGAGGAGGTGGGAGCCGGAGCCACAGTGGTGGGGCTCCCCGGGAATGGGTGGGGAGGCGTGGGGGAAGGGCATCCCATCCGCTTGGCCCTGGAGCCCGGTGACTGCAGGCGGGAGGCTGAGATCAGCGCTGGACGGCCCTCCTTGGGGACAGAGGCTTTCTTTCCCGCCGCCAAGAGACTACACCCTCACTGGAGCCCAGAACTCAGACACGGGGCTTGGGGCCTGAGCTTGCACAACGTTCTGCGCTTTTCCTTCCTGCTCTCTGGCGAGTCCCCCCGCCCCCATCCCGCTGCAAATGGTCTCCGTGGGCACAGGAACTGAAAGGTGAGGGGCTCAGCAGAGACGGCCGCAGTGCCAGGAGGCTGCACACAGCTCGAGGCGCACGGGAGTGGCAGGACGTAGACGCTGGGAGGCCACCTCCATCTTCCCTCTTCCAGACAGGGAGGAGGACTGCCTTGCTCCTCTGAGCTAGACTCTCAGCCCCGGACTCCCGCGAACACTGGGACGAAAGCTCAGGCCCCAGCCTCAGACAGTAGGGCCGGACGCCTTAAAATCTCTAGAGATTCCCTCTTTTGCTGGTAGCTCTGACTCCGCCTCGGGCTGACCAGAAAGGTTGAAGCTACTCAGGGCTGAGGTCTGGGCCCCCCGGGGGGTCGTCTTCCCACAGCCTCCACCCCGCGGTGGCCGCCGACCGCGCCAAAGCCACGCTTGTGTTTCCGAGGAACTCGGGTCCCAGAGGTGTTAAGGATATCCCTGAGACCCGGGCTCCGAGCGGAGCGCCAGGGCTCATCTTTCAGGGAAGTGTGGAAATTCTGACGGACACGGTGCCCACGTCTGGGGCTTTCTTAGTCACTGCCTGGGCCCTGGGCAGCCCCACCGTAGGACCCACAGCGTGGGAAGAAAGAGCTCTCGGCACCGTGGAGCTGCCCTCCTCCAAAAGCCAGTACCGTGGGGAGGGAGCCCTCAGCCAGGCTGGTCTCTGGTGACCTGGCCTTGCCTCAGGCCACCAAACCTTTCCCAGGCGCCGCCTCCGTGCACACCTTTATCGGCAGAAACCTAAAGTTCCAGCAGGCGGAGATGCTACCACAGTAAAGGGGTCGGTGAGAAAACGAGGTAGTTACCCCTCGCTTGGATCCGGGAAGTCTGGGATTTTCGTTTGAGGAGAGCATGACACAGAAGGCTTCTCAGGACCCGTTTGAGTCAATAGCAAAATATTTTTCAGAACAAAACTCTTGCCATTGTTTACCCATGTTTTGATCCGGAGTCCTAGGATTTGGGGATTGGACGGGCTTCAGATCAGCTCCTCTCCCTGTCTCCACCCCACCCCACCAGCGCGACGAACAGAGAGATGGAGGGAATCCCCGAGGTCACCCGCTTAGGCCATGGCCAAGTTGGGTCTAGAATCCAGATCTCCTGATTTCTGCTCAATGAGAAACAAAGATTTTTCTTTTTTTCCTCAGGCCAGGGTGATAAGTCATTCTGTTAGATGTTTGGCTTTCGGAAGTTTGGCCAAAGAAAAAAAAGTTACATATACACATCTCAAGAGAGAAAACTATGTGTTTTACCCTAGTATAGGGTCTGTTTGCAAGAAAAATAAATAATATTTTTGCAACCAAGGGGTGGGTAAAGGATTCAGTTTTGTTTAAGTCCCACAGTGTGAATTTAAAGCAGGATGTAAGTTCAGATTGTTTAAAAAAAACCTTTTTCAGTTTGGTTTCACATGGAAAACATACGCAGATGACACGGGTGAATTCTAAACCAGCGCTCACTGTTAGTCACCACTGGTGGCTCAGAGCCCTTGAAAGATGTTCGAGGCTTTTTACGTGTTTTCAATGTTTAGGGAAGTCAGTTTGGGGATGGGGGGCCCAGTCAGCACCCCAGCGTGCAGTGTCAACTCAAAAATGATCAGGGAGGGGGTTTCTAGGCAGTTTTTCCCATAGTTGCTGAGATGTTTTTATCTCTATTTTAGAATATAAGAGGCAAAGAGAGTGCTTTTAGGAGATGGACTCCTTTCCTTCCATCTCTGCCTAGCGTTGGCTTCCCCAGGTGCCCTGGGCGGTCTGTGTAGGACGGTATTGCTCCGAAAGTCAGCCTCGTCTTGGGCACCTCCATAAAAGCGACTGCACCTTTTATACGCAAATATATTTCTTTATTGACTGAACCACACGTGCGCCCTCCATTTCTTATGTAACTTCCATACCACAGCAACGACATGACTTAAGAGTAAACCGCACTTCTAAGAAACATTGAGCACTCACAAGATATTATGCTGTTAATAAACCCGTGCCTGGTGCCGTGCGTAGTTCTGTGCTCAGCACATCACCTCATTCGCACGGTGCTGTTCAGGAGGCAGATCGCGTCCGTGTTAGACAGCTGAGGCGGAGGGTGGGGAGAATTAGAACTTTCCCTCGGTCACCCGAGTTTGTAAGGGACGGAGCAGGACACGATCAGGTCTGTCTGGCCTGGAGTCCACACTCTCACGCCTTGTGCTGCCATCTTTGGTTCTGTTCGGCCTGGGGTCCTCGAGGGCCACTCTGTCTCTTCTTGGTGGTTTATTTGGTATGAATGTGCTAATCTCTTAGCGATTCTCAGCTACTGTTAAGGTCCTCTCCTCTGTTTCAGATTTTGCTCTTAATTTCGCCAGGCCTTGGCAGCCTTAACGTGCTTCTGTGGCTCTGAGATAGGTCCAGTTGGGCCACCTTCCCCGCTTTGCTTGGCTTTTACCCACGTGGTGACCGTGGACACTGAGCATAGCAGGTGTGCCGAGACTATGTACGCGGAGGCGCCCGGCACTTACCTGCCAGCGTCCGTTCACTCATGCATTTGTTCAGTTTACACATTCGTTCATTCGTTCTCTTTATCCCTATAATACCTAGTAATTGCTCGGCAGATACAAACGCAAAGTGTATGTGGAAGTGGAAAACTGTTTCCCAAACGTTTCCCCCTCTGAGTTCATGTCTAGCAACTGAAAATACAGTGGGAAACAAAATTCACTTGGAAAAATTGTCCTGAGGCAAAAACCAAAGAAGAGAGGGAGAAACAAGGGAGAAAGAAAAGTGAGCTCAGAGAAATGGTCAATGAGGTAGCATTGGGAACAGCGTGAAACTGAGCTCTGTGAGCTCCAGGGAGGCGTGGAGGCCAGAGGGACAGAGGGGACCCTGGGAAGGGGAGGGACTGGCCCCCTCACTTCTGTCGTGGAGAGAAGATAAGGGTGTGGGCAGAAGGAAAACATTTAGGGAAGAGAGTGTTGGCTTATTCGTTTATTTAGCAAACGTGCATTGAGTGTTCGCCATGTACCAGCTCCTGACTGCGGGCTGGGGAACCGAGGTAAGGCCTGGCCTCCCCTTTGGGGAGCTCATAACCCAGCAGGGGAGAAAGACACATCAAGCCACTATCGCAGTCTGTGGGAGGGCTGTAGGCGAGGTGGGTGCGAAGGCTAACTTTGTCCCCACTTGTGTGTACGTGGGCAGTTAGCGAGGTGTCTTTGACCCATGTTTTGAAGGGTGAGTTGGCGTCCGGCAGGTGGGTGTGGACGGTGAAGGCATCCCCGGTAAAGAGAACCGTGCATGAAACCGCATGGTGTTGTCTGATACTGCCGCGGAGTTTGGCCTGGCAGGGTTTGGGGTGTAAGAAACAAACGAGGCTGGAGACGGACGCAGAGCTCACAGAGGGCTTCGCGGTGGTCAGGAGGTAGGCTTGAGCCTCTGGACGCTGGGGAGCCATCGACAGGAAGCAGGGAGTGACACAGCAGCACTGCGAGGTGGCGGGACAGATCGGGGCCAAGGCTGTGACAGCAGAGCCTTGGCCATCCCTGGGGGCCCTCTGCACACAGCCAGTGCCTGGCACGTGGCAGACAGACCCTTCCTCCCAGGGGAAAGTGCACATCCCAGTCTGACTTTCTCTTCTGCTCCTGCTCCTCTTGTCTGGGCTGCTGCCCCTTGAGCAGGTCCTGTTTTCCGAAACGTATTTCCTGAGAAGATGGGACCCCTGACTCCAGGGAGCTCTGCAGCAGGCCTAGGGCAGCTCAAGGGACAACTGCTTCCTCTGCTCGTTCACACGCGCTGCTGCCAGGGGTGCAGGTGGTTCCCACACCGACCAATTCCCCGACACCGACCAATTCCCCGAGTGTCCTACACTCCTGGTCAGTTCCGACACTGCCCAGACCCCACGCGGCCTTCCGATGCAGTTGCAAGTCTCAGCCTCCGGAACTTCTGACCAAGTGGCTGTAAACTGGAGGTTCCAAGACCCCCTCTGCAGGTTCGATCATTTGCTAGAAGGGCTCACAGAATGGGGGACAGCAGTTATGCTTATCAGTTTATTATAAAGGATTCAACTCAGGAACAGCCAGGTGGAGAGGTGTGCAGGGAAGGGAAGGGGAGGAGGGGCCCAGAGCTCCCACCCCCTCCCTGGGCGTGTCCCCCTCCAGGCACCTGCACGTGGCCGGCCACCCAGATGCTCCCTGAACTCCGTCTTTGGGTTTTTGTGGAGGCGCCGTCGCATAAGCACGATTGATTAAACCATTGGCCACTGGTGATTGGACTCGATCTCCAGCCCCTCTTCTCTCACGGGAGGTGGGACTGAGAGTTCCAACCCTCTACTCAGGTGAAATCCCAGACAAGCAGCCCCTGCCATCAATAGAGGCTTCAATGTCACCTCATTAACATAAATTCCGGTGTGGTTGAAGGGGGGTTATTATAAATAACAAAGGATGCTCCAGGGCCATTTCAGGAGGAGGGACAAAAAGCAAATATTACAATAAAAGATGCTCCTAGCACACTTATCACTTAGGAAGTTACAAGAATTTTAGGAGCTCTGGCCAGGAGCTGGAGTGAAGACCAAATGTGTACTTCTTACTACATCACAATATCACAGAAGCAAACTGAGATCCAAGTCCCCTCCTGACCCGACTGGCTGTGAGGCCTCAGCCTCCCTGGCCACAATTTCCTCTTTTTTCCCCTGTCCTGTGCAGAGGGTGCGATCTGGCCTGCAGGCATTCCGGTTTGCCAAGACCCTATCTTAAGCCTCCCAGAAAGAAATCCAGTGACTCTTCCTGACCCCTTCCAGGAGAGCTTTCACGATGCTGTGTGCAGAAAGCAGTTCAATTGCAATTAATCTGTGTTGTGCTTGGTTTGGTGGCTTCACACAGATTCAAGACGACCTGGAAAAATTAAGGGCCTCTTAGAGAAGTCCAGTGGTAAAATGAGGGCAGATGGAGGGGTATGGGGAGGCTGAGAGTCCGGGCAGCGGAGCTAGCTATGGTACCTTCATCTCTCTAAAAGGTATTTCAGCATCCCCGGCCAGAGCCAGAGACACAAGCTTTGGGCCTGTGCCCTGGCGAGGAGAACATGCTTAGGCGGGAGAAACGAAGTCCCCACTTGGTAATCCTAAGAGGTCATTAACAGGACCACTAATATTTGTCTTCTGAGTATGTGCTAAGTGAAAGCAGGAGCCAGGGCTGGAGCCTGAGAACTGCTAGCTGGAGGAAAATAAGCGAGGTGGTGTTTGCAGGGAGCAGTCAGGTGTGCGCGTGTGGCTGCCGTGCTTGACCGTTGCCCTTGTGGGGCAAGGCAACCAGTTTGACCCTACACAGACAGGCCGCGGTTTCTGGGATTTGCCCTGCAAGCAAACTCTTTGTAGAATTCAAACCTCAAACTGAAGGTGAGTGCAGAAATTTTCTACAAACACAATGCCTTGAAACCACAGAAGTAGTGAAATTTGGATCTTTGATGTGGGTTTTGTATGAAGAAACATCGACACTAAGTTGAGATGTATATTAAAGCCAGGAACAGTTTGTTTATTTAGGAAACATTTCAGACGAACTTGGGAATTGTTCTTAATCCCTGTGACCCTGAGCTCTCGGGTTGTGCTGGGAGGTGATGGGGCTGCAGGCGCTTGGATTAAGTCCGGTGGGGGCGTCCCCAGGTGCCTTTGATGTAAGTGGGTCGGCTGTGGCTGCCACTGCACTAACTTCACAGCTCCACGTCCCCGTCCCCTCCTGTCTGTGGAAGACACCCCTCGGGGTGCTTGGGAGCAGCTATCTAGCTGGACTTGCTGTCCCTGCGTTTCAGCCTCTTTTCTTCAGTGAGCTATTTGTTCAATTCAGAGGGAAGAAGGAGAGGCAGGCAGAGCCCGGCCCTCCTGGGGAGGTCCTGAGCCGGCTGTGGCAGGAGGAGCACATGGCTGGCTTCCTCGCTCGCTGACTCAGAGGCCGCACAAGTCACTTGCCACAGCGCCTCGGTCCCCCACCACGATCCTTGAGATTATACTGAGTTCAACACCGTTGAGACCGACCACCCCAGTCACTGAGCTCATGGTCTTGCAGAATAACTCTCTAAGGTATGTGTCATTCCCCCAGCTGACGGAGGAGGAAACCACTCCGAGGGGTTAAATTCCTTGCCCGAGGCCACGGAGTTAGACAGTGGTGACCCTCTTCTCCAGGCAGCTCCTGCCTTGGAGGACGCACGGTGCAGGGCGGAGAAGCCTCCCAGACCTAGGACCTGGAGGAGCAGAACTGAGACAGGAACCAGGGCAGGGTGGGGGCAGGCAGGGGGCATAACAAGGCACTCCAGGAAAGGCCACTAGCCCTGGGCCTGGAGAGGAAAACAAGGGTTGGTCCGCAAAGCCTTTGAGAGGGAGCCGTGTAAATGCCAGCACCTGCCCGAGCTATTTGCCAGAAGGCCACAGGCCTGATAAAACCGACCTTCAGCGGGGCCGGGATTTCTTTCTGGTCCTAAATGCCTGTTGACGCTGACCTATCACTGCCCTTTGAGAGGCCTGGGAGCAAGAGGAAGGAAAAGGACTGGCCTGTCCACCCAGGCCACCCAGGAAATTCCTGCAAACCCAGCTCCGAGCAGAGCTGCTGGGCCTTAACGACATCCTCCCACCGCGGCGGGGTGAGCTCCCCGCGCAGGGCCGGGCAGGGAAACTCTTCATTTATTATTCGATCTGACACATTTTTATTGAACGCCAGGCAGCCAGGAATAGCAAAATCAGACCAAACTCCCAGTTTCCAAAGAATATAAAACACAGTTGGGGAGACAAGGGAGTGAGTTCACAGTTCCAAAGAGTCCTGTGCGGCTCATCAGAGCAACGACAACCCGGCAGATCCCTGTGCTGCTCCTGCCCAGCAAAGCCCCGAGCACCCCGTGTGACCCCCAGTCAGAGACATGGCACTGGTGTGGGCCTGGTCTGGCCTCTTTATCATGTGACCTTGGGAAAGTCACTTCCCTTCTCTGAGTCTCAGCTTTCTCCCCCGTAAAATGGGGCTCCCACCACCCACCTTAGGGCAGGGCTGAAAACACCAAATGAGACCGGCTAATAAAAGTGCTTTGAAGAGTCGCAAAGGACCTTATTAAGTTAAGAGCCGATTCCCATCAGGAAATGGCATTTTATAAAGCACACCCACAGGCCAGACCGCATTTTGAAAGCAATGCCCTGCAGGAGAGCCGGACCAGAAATTCCTCCTTTTGCTGTTGGGATGGCTCCTGTCCTTCCCATATGGATCACATTTCCCGTTGAGCAGTGTCACCTCGGTCTCAGGAAGGTGGGGCCACAGAGCCCCTGTGCTGCAGGCCGGCTGGGGGCATGGGGAGTTCTTTCTTTACAAGAGAATGAAAGTTCAACTTCCTTAATGGGCAGATGGTCCAAATTATCCCTGGGGCTCTACTCTGCAGCTGCAGAAAATCAGAGCCTATTTTCCCAGCCCCTTGTGTTTATTTCTGTGCTCCACAACCTCCTCTCTTCCTCCTGTTTTGCTTTGGCAGGGGGACTGGGAGGCAGAGGACACAAACACAGAGGAGCTGCAATAGTCCAGGCTCAGGGGGGTTTTCTCTCCTCTGCTTTCCTTTAGAAGCAAAGTTCCCTGGGCTTTAGGGCCCTTCTGATGCACTGCCAAGCGGGTTCTGGGGTATACGATGATCAGTGCCATTCTCTGAGCCCTTCAAAGTGCTGTGAGGCGCACTCATCCACTCGCTCACCCGATCATCCATTCCACGCAATTTGCTGTGCGCTGCGACGTGCAGGGCTCTCTGTTTGCAAGAGGGGGCGCGACCGAGAACCACAAGGACGCCGAACGCTGCGCCTTCATGCAGCTTCCCATGGTGGGGGGTGCATGGAGACGAGGAAGAGGCAGTTGCAGTGCGTATTTCTCCTAGTGGGGAGCACATCTTGGGGCGACCAGTCAGGGAAACCTTCCCAGAAGAGGTGACATCTGTATGCCTTTCTCACAAAGCCCAGCAACTTGGGGAGTCGTGCCAGGGCTTGATCCTGGATCCATCCTCTCAGGCGGCGCTTCTGTGCATTAAGATCACTGCGAATTGTTCAAAGTCGGCCCCTCCCTCGCCCTGGTGGTGTCAGAGCTTCCCAGGTGATTCCTACATACCGTCGGGACTGAACCGCTGCCCCAAGTCTAAGACTCATTCCCTTGAGCCTGAGGACAGGAGCTGCTGTGAGAGAGATGAAAATCACTTTACGTTTGGAGAGGACTGTTGTTAAATATTTGCCTGAAGTCTTCAGCCTGGGAGTCGGCTCTGTGGTTTGAAAATAAAAGGCCTTTGCTCTTTCTCCCTGACTCTGCCGTGTAGCAGCCTGTGTGACCCTGGGCACAGTACTGGACGTCTCTGGGCCTGTTTTAAACGAGAGCCGTAGTAACTAATTCACGGAGCTGTTGCGAAGAACACACGAGAAAATGCACGTGCGAAGCACCCCGCCCGGTGCCTGACGTGGGGGAACTCGGTAGACAGACATGATTCTCTTCCCTGCTCTTGTGTGCCTTGAACTCTCCCCTGGGCAGTGCCCAGAACTTGGCTTCGTTGCAGTCGGGTTTGGAGGTGGCTCTGAGCCGGTGTCGACGAGCCCTGCGGGCAGTAGATAGCACCAAGGTTACCTTGGCCCTGGAAACCGGTTCTGAGAGGTGGTAGCTACCAGCCACTAGGGGGTCCTCCTACACCCACTGAGGGGCCCGGTAATAAAGCCACTTGCTGAGAGAAAGAGAAGGAGATTCTTCCTCTCACTCCGCAATTACAGCCACGAAACCCAGAGCACACAGTGTAAAATAAGGCAGAGCATAATCAGATAAAAACACACTGCGGACACCCAGAGATGCCAGTGTCTAGTAAATGAAACCAGATGCCGGTCTTAAAATCCTGCTGTAGATCCCCCAGAGACCCTGCCAAGCTCCCTTCCATCCCCTGCGGCTGGACCAGCAGCTGTCCGGCGTGGCGCAGCGAGGACAGGATTCCCGGGTCTGAAATGGGGGAGGACAGCTCGAGGCCAGTGTCCAAGGCGCCCTCCAGCTCTGGGGCTCCGGGGCTCCCGGGCTCTGGGGAAGACCCAGCCTGCTTTGCCCGGGGCCCTGCCATCCTGCGTGAATACTTACAAGGCAGAGCGAGCAAAGAAATGTTTGTTTTGGGAGGAGAATCCCCACATACGAGAAGACTCGTAAGGCCTGCGCTAGGAGCCGGCCCATTCCAGAGCTGCCTTGCATAACGAGTCACATCCAGTTTGCAGCGTGTGCAGAAAGTTGCTGACAGCAGGAGCCAGTCTTCTGCCTCGTGGGACGCCCTTGTCCCTCCTCCCCTAGTGTGCTGAGGAACCAGGAGCTGCGCCCTGGGGAGCACGTAGGAAGCCAGGAGACTAACCCAGCTGCATTGTGAGCACTTTGCTGCCTCTCCCCACGGGCACCAAGAGGCTTTCAAGGATGCCATCCTACTGTGGTGTCCAAGCCATCCTCGGCGACGCATGGAGACCCTCAGAGCTCCCACGCACTGCCGGGCAGACTGCTGGCCAGCCAGGGTGGGCGCTCATAGCAACGGGTGCCCACGATGCACCGAGTCCTTGACGCCCTGCTATTCCCAATGGCCACCTCATACCTATTTCAGGAAGAGGGTCGTTGGTGGAGCCAGATCCCAACCCTGTGCCTGAGTCCAGAACCAGCCAGTTTCACCCTCTCCAGTCTCTGCCTCCCGGGAATCACCACAACCGGTTCGATTCCATCCCAATTCCCTAACCCCCCCAGGATGGAGGAGGCAAGTAGCGCATCAGCCCTCAGGTGGGTACGTGGAATTCACGGGTACTGTCTTTGGGCTTTTCTGATGGATGGCAAGGACCAGTGACCCATCCGTGTCACTTCAAGTAAAGGGGGTTTCTAGTAAGGACACCTGAGGACACTTTGGAGGCCCAGGTTCCATGATACCTGTGGGCTTTGCAGAGGTGAAGTGAGAAGGTCGTTCAGAATCCGAGATTGTTCTGGGGCCACCACCACGGGGGCTCTGCTACTTTCTGCAGGGACTATTCTCCAGTGTGGCTGACTGACTCCGCGGTCCGCACGCTGGGGCAGCACCGTTCCTGCCCCCTCCACCAGGAGCTGGTGAGATCTGGGGGTGGGCACAGCACCTGTTCTGAACAGCCAGGCACTGAAGGTTAAGACTGGAGCCAGAGAGGGACAGGAATCCCGAGGTCTTCGGGAGATTCCAGTCATGCGCGCTAAGTCACGCATCCACCCACCCATCGCCCTCCATGCCATGCACTCATCAAACGTTTATTCAGGCTCTCAGCCGGCCGGGCATGATGTTAAGTATTTAGGGTCCGTGAACAAATGAGACATGATCTTTCTTCCTGAGGGAAAACAGGATATGTGCATGTGACCCTCACACATCGAGAGCTTTTCTTGAGCTCTCAAGCATCCCCGGCCACCCGCCGGTCTGAGGGTGCCAGCCCGCCTCCCCCCGGGACCTGCTGGTGTAACCTCAGACCAGCTTCTCTCGGGGTTATGGCTTGGCGCCGAGAGTGGCGGTATGGGAGGGAGCAGGGGCTGGAAAGAGAGGGATCTGGCATCCCGGAAACAGCGGGTTTCGCTCTCCCTCAACCTCAGCTTCCTCATCTTTAAATGCGGAGTTTGGCCTTGGGAGTCTCTGAGTTCTCTGCCAACTCTGACATCCCGTGGTCTTTCTTATCCATTTTAGGCCATTGGTTCATTTCATCAAGGCAAGGGCAGAGACAACGAGTATTTGTCCTTGTGTCCTCAGGCCTAGGACAACCCTGGAATGTGGTCGGGATTCCAGAGAAGCCTCTGGATGAGTAAATAAATGAATAATAGAAAAAGAAATACAGACATTGATAAAGATATGTGTAAAGAATTCATACGGATGATGTATTTTTAATGTCCCAAATCTGTGCACAGGAAATAGAATCACTGGACTGCAATGAATATTATTATTTTCTTCAAAAGCTCAGGTTGGTTTTTCCTTCCCCTGCCTGGAACCACTGGCATGTTCGTTTTCAAATGCAAACTCAGCAGCAGCCAGGTTCACAAGGGCATCCCTCCTGTCTTGGTGCATCGTAGGTAGAAGCATTGCGGTTCCAGGGCTAACATCATTGTTTTTCACATAACAGCCGCATCAAATGGCGTTTCGCATCGAAGCCGCGAAGCAGATCAGTGGACCCTGCTCAGAGAGCTTATGAAAAAGGAAGGGCCCTGGGAAAGAAAGGGGGAGTGTAGAAGGAGAACTGGCCCGGGGGTTAAGTCTCAGGTTCAGGCCCCAGCTCTTCTACCAGCTGTGGGTGATGTGGTGAGACACGTCCCCTCTCTGGGCTTCTGCCCCTGCGTGTGCCGCATGAAGAGCACGGACTGCGTCATCCTCAGGTCTCTGCCAGCTGGCAAATGTTACGCTGCTCTGTCATTTGTGGTCATTGGACAGCCCAAAGACTGTGTCACAATTACTTAAAAGCAGCTCCAAGCACTAAGCCATGAGACATCTGTCGCTCGCAACTAAGCTAATGGAAGCTGTTGCGGGTGCTGGCCTCGGAGAACACCAGCTCCCTGGTCCGGGTCCACAGCGCGTTCCTCTCCGTGACCTGGCCCCACCCTCTCTACTGGGGACCCAGGTCAGGATCTGAGAGATCTGGGGCCTGCTGCAGGAGGGTGGCCGAGGGAGGGCCACAGGGTTGGTCCCAGGGTGGCCTGGGCAGTGGGGAGGGGTCCTGTGCCCTGGGGTGCAACGAGACAGAAAGCCCCAGGCAGAGGTTAGAAACGCTGATACTGCAGAAAAGTGTGGCTGAAACCATGACGAGTCCCTTGAATCTGGGAGACGGCGGGAGGCCACCCAGCCAGACGGGCCGGTCTCCTGCCCTGGTTCCCTCATGTCACTCTTCACTTTCCTCCCTGGGCACTGATGCTTCTGGTCTGGACTTTGATTTGGAAGCACCTTTCCCTGTCGACTTCTCCGTATAAAAGGGGAGACCTTTGCCATAGGGTGTTGTAGGGCCCAGGGTTCCCCAATTCTGGGCCAGCGGGGCAAAGAGGAACAGAGACCCAGCCCTGTGGCCATCTGGGTGTCCCTGCTGTGGAGGACAGGCTGGGGCTTGCAAGGAAAGCTCTGCCCAAGACTTATGGCCTGGGGATTGGGACAAGCTGTCAAGTTCAAACAGCCTCCACCTGGCCTCCCTTTTTGGGTGAGGAACAGCTCCTCAGTTTCCCTTAAGCTCGGGTTGTCTAGCCAAGAGGTGGAACGTGCCGGAGCAGTGCGTGCCCAAAGCTCGCAGTCAGCACGTCCTCTCAATGTGTAAACAGGTAGAGCACATTCTCTAGGCTAGGGACACAGGACAAGAGGAAGTGCCCTCTTCTTCACCCAGTGAATCCAAACCAGACCCCAGATGGGGCTGGCAGGGGACAGGGCTTTCCTCGGGGTTGCTGACTGCGGTTCGCTCAGGAAGGATTTTCCAGGGCTCAGGGGCCTCGCAGTCAGTGTTATTAGGGGAAGTGGCTGCAGTGTCGGAAGCCTGGGTCCCATCGTTCGTGAGCACCCTCGCCATTTGCCCTCTCACTGGACTGTCCCCTGTTGCTACAGGCCTGAGTTTTAGACAGTCAGGAACCTGCCTCCCGTTTCCTCCGCTGTCATGTACAAGGAGCCCCAGTGCCCTGCAGGGACCACCCTGGCGGGGCATCTGAGCTCCCTGGACTAACAAGAAGTGTCCTGGGGGTGGGGGGGGGGTCACAAACCAGGCTGAGGTCACACCCGTCTAATTAAGTCAGGGCTGACGCATTGCGGGGTGAGAGCATTTCCCCCAGTGGCTGGTTGCTTGGTGGGAAAGCTTTGCCCCGGGGCAGAAACTGCTGGGAAAAGGCAGAGTTTAAACCCTCTGCCCACAGAAACCTAAACCTCTAAACAAGTCGGTGACGTCCTTCTCAGGCTGGAGAGGGGGTCGCTGTTGGAGGGTGTTTGGTGATTCCCCGAGCGCATTACTGGAGGTGGCATCATTGCTCAGGCCTGGGGAAGGCTGCTGCCTGTCACTACCCACCCCCCTATAGCTCTTCAGGGCAAAGGAGGCCAGAGACACTGTTGGTGGAACAGCCCCTCAGACATCTGAGTTCCTGAATCAGGGCAGTCTATGCCGTAAGCAGATCAAGCCTCAGTCTGCGGTTCCCAGGGAGGTGACGGCAGCTGAGAGTTTGTGAGTGGGGGAGAAGAATGCAAAGAACTGCAGCTCAGGGCCATGCTCTGTAAGACGGAGCTAGAACAAAATGTGCCATCGGATTTGCGTGAGTCCAGGGGAGATGATGTGGCTCTCAGGATCATTTTGCCTCCTTTGGGCAGGCAGCGTTTGTTGACCCCGTGGGCTGGAGGTGCCCCTTGAGGGGGAGCCCTGGGTCTGGGGACACATGACGAGGAAGAGGCTCCCATGCCCGATGAACTGACACTGGGGTCTGGTGGGTGATGCCTCGTCCAGCCTCGGCAGGGTGCTCACTGGTTCTTTTTCCCTCTTGTGGGCATTTGTCAGCCCCTGAGATCAACGTGGTCCTGGTGCAGGGGGTCCCCTACTAGGGGACCATGGGAAGTCCTGGGCGCCATGACTTTGCCTAGTGCAGGGGGAGCTCGGGCCCTGGGCCTTGCAGTTGATACTCTGGGTCCCGTCATGATGGTTACCATATGTTTTATATGTTTTAAAGTTGTCCTGTTGCCAGATATGCTTCTGTCATTCCATATACATTGAAACCTCCTGGGAATTTCAATATTTCAGCCTCCAAATGACATTTCCCAGACTTCTGCCAGCACCCACCATAATCATATGACACACCACATTCCCTGTTCTGTTATTTGGAATGTGTGGTCATTGTACCCACAGCCTGAGGTCTGGGTCCAGAACCCAGAACCATGTCACAAGGAGAAGCCAGCAAGCGAGTGACTAGAAGGGCTGTGATGTAGTGACAAGCCCAAAGCCCCAGACTCTGGGGAGACGTGTCCTCCGGACAGCACCTGCCCCTGGGTCCCTGTCATTGGCTGAGTTTGTCTGGGCATGCACACCTTAGTTCGTGCAGCCGGGCACCTCAGCGCACCAGGCACGGACTGTATCCAGCACATGATCCTTGGAGGGGTGCTGCCCGTGTCCCAAGACAGCAAAGAGGCAGTTATGAGACGAAGCAATAAGTATGTCCCTAGAAGGGGGCGTGGCCAGGTGTGGGGACTAGGGAAGGCTTTTTGGGAGAAGGGACATCTAAGCTGAGATCTATAGGACAGGAAAGGCTTAGGGAAAAGAGGGGTTCTTGTGAGGTGGGGAGTCTGTGTCCTTCCTTAGCTCTCAGGTCTCCGCTCCGTGCAAGGGGCGCCTGCCCTCGCTCCCCACTCACGCCCCCTGCCCCGACTCCCGCCTGTGCCCTTACCGCAGTTGGCCACGGCTGTGGCTTTGTTTCTTTACTCGCCTTACTGCTGGTCTCCCCCTAGAACGAAGCTCCATGCGGGCAGGGACTTTGCTCACGCGTGTGTGCACAGCTCTCCCGCAGACCCTCGCTCACTCGCTTGGGTGAAAAGCCAGTGCACAGAGTGAGCCGGGCTGGCCAGCTGGGACTGCGGCGTTCTCCTGCCACGTCCGGCCCTCCTCACTGACCCCACACTGCGGCTTCTGTTCCGGGCCTCCTGGCGTGGCCTGGCCTCCTGCCACGTGACATGGAGGGGGCAGAGGGGGTCTGTGAGAAGCCAGGGCTGCTGGTTCAGCCCCAGCCCCCCAGGGCCAACCCCCCACGCGGCGGCCGGCCTCTCCAGATGCTGCCGGCTCCAGGTTAGCTTGTCCTGACGGCTCCCAGGGAGTCTCTGCATGTCAGCCCTGGCCTCTGGATTCCAGCCTCTCTCCATGTTTTCCTTGTCCAGATTTTTATGTTCTCTTCTTCATCTCGGCCTGTTTTTTGACAGTCTGCAGGAGTTTGTGCTTGCAGTCAGTCTGTATGGGGAGAAGGGTCACCTGGTCAGGGCTGAAGGATCCACAGCCAGTGCACTAGTGACAGGGGCCTTTCAGAGTTGTCACGCTGCGGTCTTCCAGCATCTTGGGGATGGTGTGCTTCCTTGGTCCCCTGTGCAGAACATTCTGGGGTTTCCCTAGCCCAGGCACGTGGCTAGTTCTGAGTTCCCTCCTTCCTCATGGGCACAGATGTCGGTGCTGCCATCTCCCACAGGGGCGGGTGAAGGCCTTTGCCAGGTCACTGCCGTTAGAAGGGGAGTCCCCAGCCCGTCTTGCCAGAGAAAAGAGAAAAAAGTCCAAGGGTGCAGTGCCCGCTGGGAGCAGCACTCTCATGGGTTTGCTGTTTTCTCTGGCAGTTCATGAGGGGGTTTTCCTGTACTGCATGACCCACTTATCACGGGTCACAATTCAGGGTCCACCCCTCAAGTTCTGGGTGGTTTCTGGCTGCAACAAAAGATGATCTTGACCTCTTGCCTGGCCTTGGAGTCCCTGAGGGTTGAAGCTGGAAGAAGCCTTACTGATCACGGAGTCCATCTCTCCCAAACACTCGTCCACGGGCCAGTTACCTCCGAATCACCTGGCATACTTGGAAAAATCCAGACCCTGCCACCTGCCACCAAGACTGGTGCAGTAGGTCTGAGCTGTCCTGGGAATCTGGAGTTCTTCATGACTTTGCAGTACGGCCAGACTCCAGATCCACTGACCACAACAACGTCTTTTCAAGTGAGGAAACTCAGGTCCCCCGGGGGGACATAGCCCTCAGGGTGGGCAGGGTGGTGAAGAAGATGTTGGAAGGCACATCAAGAGACCAAGTTGTGATCCTTACCCTGGCACCGACTGTGTGTATCGCCCTAAAACGATGACTCCAGCCAAAGCCTAGCTTTGTACCAGTTGAAGGCTTCTTTCGGTTGTGGCAGTGTTCTTTAGTCCCCGCAGAGTTCCCCTTGGAGAACTAACGCCGTGCTTTGTAAGGCACAGGAGTGAACCTTCGCCGCTTGCTCCATTCCGCAAACGTTCACTGTTCATTTCTCCTGCCAGGCTGTGCCTGACGCCGAGTTCAGAGGTGAACACGACCGGGCCGAGCCCGCAGGGAAGGGGGCAAACCACGTTGCTGATGCTGCCGCCTGCTGGGGCTATGCTCGGAACCTGTGTGCCTGGCCTCGGTGTGTCTGCACAATGGTCCTGCCACACGGTGTCGTCCGCACGTCACAGTCGGGGAAATGCCCTCAGAGAGGTGGGGAGGCTTCCTTAAGGTCATTCAGGTGGAAAGAGCCCGCCCGTGCCAGGCGTGCCGCATTTCATCGATTCCGTGACGCTCATTTTCACAGCCACGAAATGAGAACACATTGGCAATTGACATAATTCCTGGTGGCGTATAAAGCAGCGAGGCGCCGTGAAACCGGTGGCATCTTAGATTTGAGGAACCGCTGTCTCCCACGGATAGTAAGTGGCAGAGCCAAAATTCGCACCCGACTCTGGCTTAAAGCGCGTGCATGCTCACAGCCTAGTGGGAAAGCGCAGGTGAATGACCGATCAGAGGACACAGCAAGGCCACCTGCCCCAAGCCTCCACTGCTCCTTGGCTTCCTTTTTCCTCACACCCTCCTCCTTGGGAGGAGCAGCTGCTGGTCACCAGGTATCCATCGGTGGAGTGGACCAGCAGCCTCACTCCTGGGTAGTCATCCAAATGACTCGGACTTTATCCATCTCGGCCAAAACTTAGAAGAAACCACCATGTCCTTCAGTAGGTGATGGGATAAACTGTGGTACCTCCAGTCAGTGGAATGTTATTCAGCACTAAAAAGAAATGAGCGATCAAGCCATGAAAAGTTGTAGAGGACACTTAAATGCATGGTACTGAGTCAAAGAAGCCAATCTGAAAAGGCTCCATTCTGTGCGAGTCCGGCTGCGTGACATCGTGGAAAAGGCGAACGCGAGCGAACAGTAGGATCGGGGGTGCCACAGGTTGGGGAGGGAGAGGGATAGAGGGAACACAGAGGGTTTTCAGAGCAGTGAGAACGTTCTGTAGGATTCTGTAATGATGAAGTCACGTCATTATACATCTGTCCAAAGGCACAGAACACACAGCACCAGGAGGGAGCCCTGGTGTAAACTCTGGGCTTCAGGTGATAGTGACATGTCAGCGTGGGTTCAGCGATGGTGCCAAATGCTCCACCCTGGGGGGTGTTGGCAGTGGAGGAGACTGTGCTTGTGTGGGGCAGGGGCGTGGATGGGGACCCTCTGTGGCTTCCGACTTTGCTGTGGACCTAAAACTGCTCTGTAAAAAAACTCTTGAAAAAAAGGCGGGGAGACGGGGAAGGCTGACAGAGGGCAGGAGGGACACAGGGCGATTTAGGGGCTGAGGTCCTATCATGGCTGGAGCCCCAGCCTCTCTGCCCCACTTCCTGGGGGTGGAAGGGAGTCAGAGGAGGTCCCGGGGCGGCCGGCTGGGCCAGAGCTGGGGAGTGACGGTCGCTGCTCCCTGCAGGTGTCGTGGAGGCCCCGATGCTGATCCGCCTGGTGAACGGCTCGGGCCCGCACGAGGGCCGCGTGGAGGTGTACCATGACCGGCGCTGGGGCACCGTGTGCGACGACGGCTGGGACAAGAAGGACGGGGACGTGGTGTGCCGCATGCTGGGCTTCCGCAGCGTGGAGGAGGTGTACCGGACGGCCCGATTCGGGCAAGGTAAGGCTCCGGGTCCTAGGACGGGGCCCCACTCCAAAGCCTGAGTCCCTTCGACTGCGATTCCACCAAGTGTCACCTGGCCTGTCCCCGGATACTTCTGCATCGGGAACTCGCTGTCCCCCAGGCAACTGTCTCCAGTTGTCTTCAGATCATTCTGATTATTAGAACATTCTTCCTTCTCCTGAATCTCCGTCTTGTCTCCTGTCTGTTTCCCGTGCTGGCCCCAGGTTCCCCCGTCCTGTCTCCGGCACAGATCTGGTCTCCCGCCCGGCCAGCTCTTCAGATCTCTGTAACTTCTCTCCTGTCTCTGTCACAGTTTTGTTACTACTTAACACTTGCACAGAACTATGTTCTAAACACGTTGCAAATATCCGCTCGTCTCATCCACACAGCGCTAGGAAGGAGACACAGATTCCGTCCCTGATTTTCACATGAAGAAACAAAGGCACAGAGAGGCTGGGGAACTTAAGTGGAAGTGAAACGTTTTTAGAAAAAAAAAATCGTAAATTCTTTCTAAGAAGGCAAAATAGGTAGTTTGAAGATCACAGGTGAAGCTGCCGGCTGGTGAAAGGCAGCCCAGTGCCGGGCCGGCCCGTAGTCATGGTGGCCTCTTTCATTCCCCTGACTTTTATATCTCATAGCCGCGTGGGGAAGCTCTGAACTTGCTACTCGATTCTTTAAACGGGTCCATGGAAGACGGACTCGCATCCACGGATGCATCAAATTTGCATCTTTATGTCCCCATCATAGTGCACTGACCTCACTCACGTGCTGCTCAAGACCTTGGCTGGGAAGCAGGCCAGGTGTCACTAATGGTACACAGCGGGCCATGGGGACCAGGCACAGCCACGGCCGCCTGGTGGCCTCCCTGCCAGCCCGGGCTGCACCCACCGCTCTTCCTTCTCTCCGTCAGCGATGCCCGCACTGCTGTCACTGCGGAGATTCGGTGTCGCTCACTTAACGACCCCGTTCCATTTTCCTGGCTCGTCTGTGACGGGACATGAGCCAGGACTCCCTGGCCACACCCCAGCTAGAGTTGAGTTTCAAGATCCTATATATGCATTTGGGCTGGGGGACCTTGGGCCTGCTCCTTCTTTGTCATCCTCCTGAATTTGCTTTGGGTGTGACTAATCCCACAGAGCTCTCGGGCCTGCAGCCTCTTCCTGGGCAATTTGTAAACTGATGTGTTTTCCAGGAGACGTTTAATCTGCAAATTATTGCTCTCTGCCTCAAAGGGCTTATTGTGTAAGAGCCACGGCTACCCGGGCCAGGAGGAGGCTCTGGAGAAGGGACAACGTCCAAGAAGGCGGCGGAAGGAGGCCGCCCCTCCCTGCTCTGTCCCCAAATTCACTCCACGGCAATCTCGTGACAACAGATGGTGAAAATCCCTCCATAACCAAAAGACGTCTAAGCCACTTAGCGCGCGCGGTAGATTCAGTCCCGGCGAGGAGGCCGAGATGTTTCCTGGACGTTCTTTGTGAGGGATTTCTCCAGTGCAAGGCAGGAGCGGATGACAAGGTCCAAGGCTTTGGTGGCCCTGACGATTCTGCTGGGAAGGAGGGGCTGTCCGGCCGCTCAGAGCTCTCTTCCCTAGGCTTTGGTGGACGTCAGGCTTTTCCCGTGCAGGAGCTGCTACCTCATTGACTTGCTCAGGGTGACACAGCCGGAGATGCTGGAACCCGGTTTGTGACCCTTAACCCTGTGATTTTTGGTGCCAGGTCATGGCGCTAACAGGTGAGGTGCTGGGGTGACCGGCCATCCCGGTTTGCCCGGAGCTTTCCCTGTTTTGGCGCAGGGAGCCCCGCACCCTGGGAAGCCTCTCCTAGTTTGCAAACGGGCACGGTCGCCCCAGATGGTGCAACCCAGATGGTGGAGACTTGAACCAAGGCGTGTCGTGCTGCATGGCCCTGCTCTTGCTCTCGACCGGCGCCCAGGCTGCAGTGCGGGCCACTTTGCCGAGATGGAGATGCTGGCTCGGGAGGGCTCGGGCGGGTCCTGAGGTCCTGGGGTTCTAACACACTCCCAGTAACGCCTATGCCTTGGGTCCAGCACCTCACTTTGAGTGCTGAGGCTCCAGCTGCTGCTTCCATGGGACCCCTGGGGCTCAGGGATCCTTCCAGAAGGCTTCCAAATGGGCTCCCGCTATCTGGGGCCAGGCACAGCCATCAGCCCAGAGAACCCACCAGAACCACGGGTGATGACCCACCAGCTCTTCAGTGGGGTCTCGCGGTGACGTCTGTGCAGCCCACTCCCCTTTCTAACGCCCCTCTCACCCTAGACAATCCCTCTCCATTCACTCTCGAGGGCTGCCCAGCTGCCCTGTCCCCCTGATGTTCACTGAGCGACCTCAGGGCTGAATGTGTGCCTTGTAGGCTCAGGTGCAAACGCGGGGGAGCCCATGAAAGCAGCAGGGCCCCCTGCGTGGCACCTTCACACCAGCTGGTTGGTCCCCTTAGGAGCTGGGTTAACAGGGCTGGCTGCAGGGAAGCTGTCAAACAGATTGTCTTAGGGACCTTGTACACAGAGAACTAACCTAATTTCTTATGGCTTAGGGATGCTCCTGTATATCCTTAAATCTACGTCTGGTTTTCGTGTGAAATTCCGGCTCCCTTGCGGTTCTAGAGCTGGGGTGACAGAATAAGCCCATCTACATTTACCCTCAGAAGATCATCAGCGATGCTGGGACTGACAGGCTCGGCTCTGGGGCACTGGGACAGTCCGGGATCAGTGTGACATTGTCCCTCTGGTTAGGTCCTGCCTGACAACACCGCGAGATAATGCATCTCCCACGCGCGCAGCGTCTCACACAAAGCACGGGCCCGGGAGCCAGCAAGACCTGGGTTTGGGCTCAGACTCTGCACCTTACATGCTGAGCGACCTTGCACCGGTTGCTCTCTGAGCCTTAGTTTTCCCATTTATAAAATGGGCTTATGAATACCTACCTTACAGCACCATGGTGAGGACAGAGAAAGTACCTATGTGTAAGATGCCTGACATGCAGAAGACAGTAGTAGATACTGCCGACACCACCATGGATTAGGGGGATTCTGCCCTCGAGAAACTGAACCTAGAAATAAGTATGGGGTTTTCGTGGGGTGGAGAGGGTAGCTGCAAGGCCCCAGATTCGAGCTGGGCCAGCAGAGCCGGGGCCAGCCCGGTCAAGGGCACACGCAGTCATGCTCCCCCTTCTTCCCCTCCCCGGCCCCCTGTGCACCTGCTAAGAAACCGTGTTGACTTGTCTCTGCAGGCACAGGGAGGATCTGGATGGACGACGTCGCCTGCAAGGGCACAGAGGACACCATCTTCCGCTGCAGCTTCTCCAAATGGGGGGTGACAAACTGTGGTCATGCCGAGGATGCTGGGGTGACGTGCAATAGATACTGAAAGCTGGCGCCGGGGCCCTGCGCCGAGCCTCCTTCCCGCATCCCTGGGGTGGGGCGTGGCTCGGGACCACCTGCACACACCCCTGCCCTGCCCAGTCCAGCACCCCCAGTCCCCTATCCCAGGGCCATGGGGGCCTGTCGACATTCTCCTCTTGGACGACTGCTCCGAAGTGTGACTCTGGGATCTACTGACCCTCCCTCCCTCCCACCAGGGTTCCTGCGTGGGGAGCTGGACCGCGGCTTTGCCCGGCCTGCTGAACTCGTGCACCGGGCCCCATAGCCGTGCTCCTTTGGGTCTGTTA
Source organism: Avahi laniger (assembly GCA_963575035.1). Classification (NCBI taxonomy): domain Eukaryota; kingdom Metazoa; phylum Chordata; class Mammalia; order Primates; family Indriidae; genus Avahi; species Avahi laniger. Next base: position 3,549 of record CAUYSK010072686.1, on the reverse strand, counting down.
GCTGCAGGTAGGTGCTGAGAGTATGTCGGAGACAAGTGCCTCTGTGGAGACGGACATACTGTGGATCGTTTGCTCTTCAGATAATTCCCAAACCTCAGCTAGGCCGAGAGTTTATCTGCCTCTCCAGCAAGAGGCAACACTGAATGACGCGTTTCCCCCTCTCACTCCGCCTCTGCACACCGTGTGTTGGTCTGGGGACGTGACACGCAGGAGAAGCCAGCTGTAGGAGCCGGAGGGAAATGCAAGTCCCCCCAGGAATCCAGCTAGATTTGGAGACGGGGAATGAAACTAACATTGAATGACTACCGTGGTGCGCCAAACGGTATCTTGGGTGCTAAGTTCATTTATCCGCTTTGCTGCATTGGTCCAAGGCACGTCAGTCCGGGGAAGACCTTACCTCCAGGCAGCACTTAACTGGCCCTTCCCCCGGCCCACAAGTCAGAAGACAGAATGACGGAGTCTATGTTCCCAGTGAACCTTGATGTGTCTTTCCTAGGCCTGAGCAAGGAGCTTGGGTGCAAGACGTGTGATTAGGAAGTTGCGTGCTCTGGAACCTACAGCGTGTGAGCGCAAGATCAGATGTGAGTGGCTTCCAGGCCTAGATCTGTGTAGGGGGAGACGATTTGGGGGGGGTGACGCGGGAGCTGCCCGTGTTAACGGAGCCCGATGCTCAGTCATCAGGCAGTCAGGGCAGAGCCAGGTGACTGTGTCTCAGAGCTGTTTGGGGGTGATGATATTGTACCTTCCAAGCCTCTTCCGGTGTGAATCTGTGGTCAGGCAAACACTATACCTGGATCCTACAGGGGTGGGAGGAAGAGAGGACTCCCTGTAACCTCCAGGAAGGGTAAGGGCCCTCGGGCCCCTGTGGATTCACTGTCTACACTCCCCTCCTAGTGACAGGGAGAGCACAGCCCGCTTTTTACACAAGGACGAGGTTGAGCCGGGTTCTTGTTCTAGAACTAGGGTCGCTACATGGTAGCACGTGAGCACAGACCCACCTCGCTGTGGGGCAATCACAGACTCACAGGCCTCGGACACACGATCACCCCTCAAATCAGGTGAGCGTCGATCGGCCTGCCCGGGAGAGTGAGGCCTGGGCCCCTCCCGGTGTAGGACAGCAAAGTTCCTGGCTGACAGCTAAGCCAATACGTGCCCTCGGTCATTCATTCTCGCTTACAATACGCTTGCTACTCATTACCGTCCTGATGACGAGAACCTTTCCTTCCGACCGATTGCTGTGTTTACATAACACGCATGTACTCATGCATCTTCTTCCAGAGCCAATATACGTACGCACATATAAACATAGCACTCTTGACTGCGTAGCTCAACACATTGCGAAGTTTGCATTAAAAAATACCACAGGTGGAAAGATGTCACATTGAACAGAGTAAATTCCCAGCTCGTTTCTGGCGGGGAGTCCAGTCACTCCACCAATGGAGAGCCGGGTAACTCTCTCGGGCTTTTCATTCGAGAAAACAGGAATCTCGTTCTACGTCAAATGAAAACAATGTTGAAAAGCGTTTGAACCTTGAAAATGAAAGTCTGCTAGTTTACATGCCCACGTAAGAGGACAAGGAGATGACCATGGATCTGTGTTTCAGGGACTAAAGGAAATTAGGCCTGGCCTCAAATGCATCAGACCAGACCTTTTTGTAAGAAAGAATTTCAATAAAGCAAAGAAAACTTGTCACTAACAAGCTTTCCATCACGTTCTTTCTCATGAAAACCCGGTGAATGCTGGGAGGGCTCCTGAAATTGGACGGTCTGATCATTTTTCACTGGGGAGAGCTAGCGAAAAGCTACCTTAATATTTCTGAATGGTGATCGACACCGTCTGGACCAAGAACATGGTGGAACGTGATGTCTCAAGTCTTATTTGGTAACCAAATGCCCTCTCCACAGGCTCTCAGTATAATAACGATAATGTCCAACAACAGGCAACGCACAGGTGAAGGGGACAGTGGTTGCCTGCTGAGCTACTTAAGGAAAGGACAAATGGCTCATTGTTTAAAAAAAAATTTTTTTTTTTTTGCTGGACGCGATGATTCACTCCTGTAATCCTAGCACTCTGGGAGGCTGAGGCAGGAGGATTGTTTGAGCTCAGGAGTTCGAGACCAGCCTAAGCAAGAGCAAGACCCCGTCTCTACTAAAAAAAATAGAAATGATCTGGACAACTAAAAATATATATATAGAAAAAAATTAGCTGGGCATGGTGGTGCATGTCTGTAGTCCCAGCTGCTCGGGAGGCTGAGGCAGTAGGATTGCTCGAGCCCAGAAGTTTGAGGTTGCTGTGAGCTAGGCTGATGCCAGGGCACTCTAGCCCGGCAACACAGTGAGACTCTGTCTCAAAAAAAAAAAAAAATTTTTTTAATACCATCGTCATTGCTAGTGAGTTGACAATAGCACAGGTGGCTGTGGTTGTACACGTAATCAACAAGACGGGATGGAGATGATTGAACACTAAGGACATAAACCCCTTCACTCAAAACAGTAGCAGACAAGCACATGATAGAAACAATAGTTACATTTCTGGAACATTCGCCGTGCGACAGCTCTAAGGCTTTGCAAGAATGAAGTCCCTGAATCTTGGTAACTGCGGGTTCTATTCTAATCAGCCCCATTCTACATGGAAGGAGACGGAGACTTAGACTCTGAGAGGATCACACGGTAAGTGGGGAAGTCAGGACTCGAATCCAAGAAACCTTAAACACTCCACTCTGTGCAACATAAGCAACAATAGCACCAGGATTCTGAAAGGCCAGCTAGAAGGAAAGTGGATCGTAGAGCAATTATGCCGGAATACAGGCTAATCAAGCCCTAGAGTCCTGCTGACATGCCTGCAGAAACAGCTCTGCATTCGCCTACCTGCATTCAAACGGCCCCAATGCGCCACCTGTAGAGAGCAAGCTCACAGCACACGCTCTAACTAGGACCCGCCAGACAGAAAGATCACAGATTCCTTACAATGCCCCACCAGACTCTCAAAAGAGGCTGGAGACTGCTCCTCCCTGACCAATCCTGGAAGATCTACTAATAGCTTTTTTGCAGTATTTAAAGGAGCCAGGTTCTAGGTATGGTGGCTCATGCCTATATTCCTAGCATTTTGGGAGGCCTAGTAAGGAAGATCGCTTGAGCTCAGGAGCTCAAAACCAGCCTGGACAACAGAGCAAGACCCCATCTCCACAAAAAATTTAAAATATTATCTGGGAATGGTGATGTGCACCTGTAGGTCGTCCCACCTACTTGGGAGGCTAAGGTGGGAGGATTGCTTGAGCCTAGGAACTTGCGGCTGCAGGGAGCTGTGATCACGCCACTGTACTCTAGCCTGGCTGACAGAGCGAGACCCTGTCTATATATAAATGAACGAATGAATGAAAAATAAAGTTGCAGAGTTTCTATGATCCATTCACCTGCTACATCATCAAAGGAGTCCATCTATGACCCGAAAGACTTCGAGTTTCTTTCTCTCCCTTTCCATATTACTCAGCACCTTTGGTCTGCAACTATTCCTAAAATATTCTCTCTTGGCAAAGAATTTCAAACCAA
>CAUYSK010072682.1:0-24829 GCA_963575035.1 Avahi laniger | reverse complement strand
ACAGCTGTTTAAGTGGCTTTCCTGCTTTTAGGCTCCTAGGAGGGCCACTATTTCAGAAGGAATGTGAGGAGTTATTTAGCAGTTCTGTGAGAAATTGGAATTAGTCCACTGATTTTTGTAAAAAATTACTTATTTAATGGGAAACCCAGAGGATATAAAATAAAAATACCCTATCACTAACAGTCATACCCTACCCTTTTTTTGGCTAAAGCATAGGTATTAATAAAAGAGGCTCCTCTGAGAGTAGAAGCCATCCACTTTATTGAACTAGTAATGAGGTTGACAATGACTATGGAGAACTATGTATGAGAATATCTTGTTGTTTACCAGCTGCATAATCTGGGTAAATTACTTAATTCTTTGCAGTAAACATGCTTCAATTGGAACATGAGTCTAATAACAAAGCCTACCTCACAGAGTTATTATGCAGACCAAGTGAGTTAATATTGTAAAGCACTTGAATGCCACCATTTTGGAAGCACCTTATTATTTTTGTGTGTTATAAAGAAAATGACAAAGGCCAGAATGAATTAATATAATGCCTCAGTAATTAGTGTACACTGACTTTTCATTAAATATTAGGTACCTTCCCTCAATTCTTTTTTCCCATATGAGAAAAGAAGTGGAATGAACAATTCTCTTCAAAATATATGAGAGGCTTCAGAGTGTGGTCGTTAGTTGTCGTGCTGCCTAGGTTCAAATTCTGACTACTATGCACTTGTGTGATCTTAGGCAATGATCTTAAACCACATGATGATTCAATTTTCTCATTTCTAAAATGATAGTACTTAACACAGAGATATTTTATAAGAATTAAATTTTAAAAATGGGTGATGAGGATTTAGTCGTTACAACGCCATTGTAAATGTCCAATGATGCTGTTTTTATTATTATTATTGTTAGCATGTTATAGATAGTTGAATAAAATATTAAATCAATAGATGACAGAAAGGTAACATTTTTCACCCTAGTTAGACTGGTTAGTAATTTTATGTCTTTTGATTTAAAAAATGGTTTCCCAACTATTTTCCGTTATTGGCACACCTATGAATTTAGTGGATAGCGTGGTAGAACTAAGTAAAAGGGAATGTAAAAACAACCTAAAAAATAAGAAATATTTCTTCCTTCGTCACCTAACGAATAGTATTATTACATTTAAACATATGAAGTTGAGTATTTTATTACTCAGGTGATTTTCCTACTATGTGAAATGATTGCTTTTCCTTATACAAAGTACATCAAAATGGACTTCTGAAATTTTGCCCTCAGGTTGCAGAGCTGGAGGAGGAAGAGCTGTCAGGAACAAAATGGAACCAGGTGAAAATATTCAGGGCATGGAACGTATTCAGGGAGTCTTAACAAAGTCTGAGCTGAAAAAAGAATTTGATCAACTTTCATGAAAAATATGAAATAGAAAAGAGAGAAAAATCTAGCTTCCTCCTCCACTGTTTTCTATTTCAGTGTTGAAGTATCTCAGTTCTCTGGACCATAAAATATGGGATCACATGATCAATAGCTATCCAAAGGCAATATTGCTCTTCAGCACCATTGGTATTTTAGATTTGCACTGACATAGCAGGTGGGACTTCTATGGTGGCTGAGGCAATGCTAAATCTTGAGAATTGAAGGACTTTGAAGAACAGCACCCCCAGCTCTATTCTATAAGCTTGCTTTGATGATTGATGAATTACAATAGAAATTACTGTACTTAATTTCAAAAAATAAAGAAATACCTATTTTCTTTCAAGTTTTTCTGTATATGCAGAGCTTTTATCAAAGCTACACAAATTCATTTGTTATTTGCCTCAGGTCGTGTATGCTTCACCTGCCCTCCTACAACTCTCAAGGAGGTCTCTCCGACAGGAACCCACCTGAGTGAGGTATGCTGGTATGCTTCCACTACCTAATTGTTTTATCCTCCAAATCAAAAGAGTAGCATCCTTCTCTAGTGTCAGGACTCCTGAAAATTGGATGCTTTATTTTAAAACACAAAGAAAATGTGATTCTCATGTTGTGCGTCTCTCCACAGGGAGGCCATTACATTAATGTCTTCAGCTTTTCTGCGAGCTCAGATTGCTTTGGTGGATGCTTCGAAATATCTGGTCATTATGATTCAGTCATCCAAGGCCTCTCGCTTAAAAAATTCTAGTTACGGAATAATTTTTAGGCCATAGGAAAAAATTTAAGCAAGCTGTCTACTCTTGGGAAATGTAACAAATGTTCGTGCATACTGAGAAGAGTCCAAGGGGAAGAAAATGAACCATACTAGGTCAGAATAACTTATTATTATATTATAATATAATAATATCTTCATTGTTGAGGGGTGATTAATTTTTATTAAATACCATAAATTTGGGGCATTGGAATTATTGAACTCGTTTTGATGAAAAACCATAATATAAAAAATTTTAAAAATAGCTAACAGGTTTTGAAGGCTGGTCATTGGTCAGACCCCGTGCTTAGGACTTTATATAAATTCCTTCACTTAATATTCACAATGACCTATGATCTAGTGATTTTATGAAGATTCAGAAAGATAATGCATAAAAAGTACTTGCAATGAATGGTTTGTGATACATTGTACTTGTGGTATTATGGTTTTTCTTATTTATTGCAATTAATATGTGAAACTTAAGCATACAGGAGCATAATATATGATAATAAATACCTGCAATAATTGTAACTATCAAAAAAAGTTTAAACACATTTGAATTATAAATTGACTCAGGGAAGTTAGTGTATTTAACTTTGTCTCTTCAGTTTTTTTCACCTATATTTATTACGTACTGATCATTAGGATTGGAGACGTAAAGATTTTTTTTAAGGTGGTTTTGAAGAGCATGTAATCAAATTGGAAAGGCACCCTAAGCTTGTAGAAAATTTACAGAATAATAAATATCGATATACAATCAAATACTAAATGGCAAGATATAGGCAATATGATTAAACAAAGTTCGGAAAATTTTCCTGGAAGAGAGAAAACTCACTTGAATATTCAAATTTGAATAGAATTCAGGTGATTTTATTTTAAAGAAAAAAAAAACTACAAAATGTAAGTAACACCCTAGGTTTTTCTCCATGGTGAACAGTGGGAAATAGTTCATAAAGATGCTTAACACCATATAAAAGTTATTATTTAATTTTTCACCAAAAGTACCCTGAAAATCTCTGGTCCATCACAAATATAATTCCACACTCTTCATCTTAGAACCTGAAACTCTATTTCTTGACCTAAAGCAAGTGTACTATGCTTGATCATCTAGAAGGCTAAAGCTAGCATCTCACTAGGCAGCTCCCCCAAGATCCCACCCTACTCCTGAGTATTGGTTGAAGACAATCCACCTTCTGAGAGTTGAATGGATGTACTGAAATTACAAGTGAAATATTAGGACTGAGATTTTAGGCTGAGATGAATCTGCTAACTTCACTTTGGATCATTTGTGTCATCTCTCTTATTTTTTCCTTTCCTCTTTCTCCTCTTCCTCCTCCTCTTCTCTCCATCCTACTTATATATTTATTAATACTTTATAACTTTCTTTTAAAAATGAATTGAATCCACTGGCAACAAATGCTCATATGTTCTTGCAATCTTGTAAGTTACCTACATTTGCAAGCTGTCTTCATAAAACATGAGGTAGGGTTTCTATCCATGACTATTCTCTATACATAATTAATATTTTTCATACTTGGAGCATTTATTCTCATAGATTTCTCTTTCTTTGATGTCCCTTTCACCTTCTTTGATAGGCAGAATAATACCTTCCTCCAAAATGTCTTTTTCTTAATCTCTGGAGTAGATTACATGGCAAAAGGAATTAAGGTTGCAGATGGAATTAAGGTTGCTAATCAGATGACCTTAAAATAGGAAGATTATCTTGCGTTATAGAAGTGACCCCAGTATAATCCTAAAGGGTCTCAAATATGGAATAGGGACACAGAAGGGGAGAGTTATAGGGAGATGGTGACTGCAGAAGAAAGGCACAGAGAGAAGCAAAGATGATGATTTGAGCATGGAGGAAGAAGATCACAAGCCAAAGAATGTGAGCAGCCTCCAGAAACTTGAAAACATGAAAAAACAGGTTGTCCTGTAGAGCTTCCAGAGAGGAAAATAACCCTGCTCACACCTTGATTCCAGCCTATGAGACTCATGCCAAACTGCTAACCACTTTTAGAACTTCTGACTTTTTAGCCACTAAATTTGTGATAATTTCTTACAAAAATAACAGGAAACCTTCACAATTCCAAATACATCATGTAGATTTCATGATGATATTGCTCTATCATAAGGTTATGTCTCTTTCACAATTACTGAGACTATGATTTATAGAAAAAATTTAATCAATACCTATTGAGTTGATGAATAGATAGATGTCTCATCATGGAAAAGTAGCAATCTAGGTGTTACACCACGTTGAGGAATTATGATGACTAGAATGTGTGGGGAGGGTCCGGTTTTTACTTATATAGGGGAATATACCTCAGCTATATTAATAAGGAATGGTACTAAGATATATTTAAAATACAACAAAGAATAACAAAGATGAAATCAAGTACTGCTACAGCATATCAAGTACCAGACAAGAGGAAGAAAATAGGATATGCCAAGGCAGAGAAAGTATTATTATAACAATAAAGAGCAGGACGAGAAGGAGGCCCTCATGAGATTAATAGGTTCCTGGCTACAGTGGCTACGTAAATGGGGTACTCTTTCCTAAGGTGGGATCAAAGCTGATTGATTTGAATCTGGTGAGTGACTCTGGATTATATCAATTTATTGTGATTACTTTGTTGCTACTGTTGTTTTAATTGAAAAATATCTTAATGCCTCAATGTATGAACTTTGAATGGGCCAAACTGAGTTCTATATCTTAGTTTTTTAAATACTATGTGGGCCTCAGTTTCTTGATTTGTAAAATCAGGGTAAAAATCATACCTCACAGAGTTGTCAAGACAATTATATGGCCTACCACATGTAAACATCTTAAGTGTCTGGCATCCAGTAAGCATGGCAATGAATGATAACTTTCATTATTCTAATGATAGTTACATAATTCTTATAAATTTAGGAAGACAAAGCCTATGATGTTTGGCATACTGATGCCCCCATCAGTTGAAACTAAAGAATGCCCTGTTTTCCCAGAGGTACTAAAATTGGCAAATATTACATTCCATTCCAGTGCAGTGTTATGGAGCATTCTACTTAATGTTACATAAAGATGTGTTAATTTTAGCTGTCACAGCTGATATTTATTAAATGCAAGCCTGTCATCAGTAAGAGAAGAAATTTCAAGACACACACAGGCATCTTTTACATAACAGGGACATGTAAGTTATTGACATTTCTGTTCTACGTGGCTTACAAAATCATGAAAGTTATAGGTAGATAGATTCTGTGGATATTAAAAGAAATATAATACAACCTACAGCCCCTAAAAGGAACACATTGATATATAAAATGATTGTTGAGGTCAAGACTATATATAATAAACTGCTAATTTTGTGTAATAGAAAACTAGAAAATAGCCAATTAATAACCAAATGCTAATTGTGGGATTGAGAAAACAATATTGAAAAGAGCTCAATAGTGGAGACTGATGGTGGATAGAATAATCTAAAAAGCCTTCATCAGAAACTGGGATTTTATTTGGAAGTTGAAGCACAAATGAGTAGAGAACAATGAAAGTGGTGATTTCCAAAAGGAGAAATGGTATCAGAAAAGGATTAGAGGGCCAGACATGGTAGCTCATGCCTGTACTCCTAGCACTTTGGGAGGCTGAGGCGGGAGGATTGCTTGAGGCCAGGAGTTCGAGACCAGCTTGGATAACATAGTGAGATCACATCTCTACAAAAAATTTTTAGAAAAAGAAAGAAAAGGATTAGAGGAAGCACAGCCATATTGAAAAATGGAAGTCCAAGGTTCCTAACCACTCCAAATGAGGACTGGGCTGGCATTCAGTAAATGACCTGACAAACCTAGTGCTATTATTTTTGTCATATCTTTACCTTGGCTCATTCCTTTGTTTTAATCTGTGACTCAAAGGTATCATACTTAGACTTGCAGTAGAAAAAGATAAATAGAAACAGGTGAAGTAAGAAAATCAGGTTTAATATTATGCCAACCATGCCTTCTCATGTCTTCTTTTAAAAAGTTCAGGCTCCTGTGCTAATTGGCCCTATTATATATAATTTGACTGTTGAGAAGGTTTTTGCTAGAGAAGGAAAATAAACGAGGAGCAAAATGCAAATGTTCAAGTATCAAGCCTCATTAATTATATATGTATTAACTAATTCTAATAGGCACTTGCTGTGCCTCAAGAAATTGATGAGGAGGTTAAAGAGGTTTAATTTTAAGTCATTACTTCTCGTTTTTTTAAGTTGCATGATAAGGCCAAGATAGTATCATTCTGTAAAAGTTCCTATTTGGGATGGGTAAAATACCACCATATTCTTAAACTTAAGTCATTTGCTTATCCAATTGAAGTTTTAAATTATGCACGTGTTTGCGTATCGCTTTCATTATTTTCCATATTTGCATATAAAAAGCTTGTTAATTTCTCAATATTTCTCTTTATATCAACTTGCTGGTTTATTAAATAAATGTATTTTAAAAGAAAATACATTTTTCTCTCAATAGAAAATACATTAGTAAGTATAATAAAATCGATATATTATTAAATCCCATCTATAAATATGGTTGCTTCTTGAAGATTCTGAGTCAGAAGCCTTTACTCTCTTCGTTAAAAAAGCAAGATTTGTAAAAAAATAAATCACAGAGAATAAAAAGGGCATAAATTTCTCGCAGTGTGATTCAATATTATTTAACACTTTGTCCAGGCACTGTGTAAACCATCTGGCTCACCACTGCTGCTGTAGGAGACAGCTGTGGCAGGAAAAGAAGGTGAAAGAAGTGATATAAGCCTGTCATTGCCTAACTGGGTAGGGACGCGGTTCTGTTTTCTATACATCACAAGCTCTGTGTCAGCTTTAAAATCCCTACCCTCCACTCTGATAGAGGTAATTTACACACATAAGTAATTTTTATAAGATTATTATAATATCCCATTATTATTTTCATTTTCTATAGTATTTTAACCTCATGGAACTGATCCATTCATCTACTCATTAACTTATTAATAATGTTAATTGAATATCTACCAGGTGTCAGACAGTTTTTTGGGTACCACAGATTCAATAGTTAACCAAAGAGACAAAAAGAAATCCCTGTCTTAAACAACAGAAAAAAAGAAAGAAAGAAATAACATTTAATAAATAAATATATCATGTAGATATATAGAGATAGATATAAAAATGTACATAGTCAGATGGTGATCAATGTTATAGAGGAATATAATGTAGGACAAAAGGAAACAGGGAATTTTCAAAAGATATAATGAAAACGTGATATTTGAGCAAAGTCCTGAGTGAAGTGAGGAATGGAATTGATACACGGATATGAAATATCTTGAAGAAAAATGGTTGAGACAGAGGAAAGAGTGAACTCTTGAATATACCCTCAGGTATATTTAAGACTCAGCAAAGTGAAATAGGTAGTCATGTGAGGTTTAGATATGACATGCTATGAGGTACACTTTAAAAAATCTTCAGATTGCTGTACAAATAACGGACTGCTTCACTATTAACAAAATAGAAGGTAGCTGAAGATGGACAAACATTTGGATGACTATGGGAATCATCCAGGCAAGAGATACCATTGGCTTGGACCAGAGAGGTAGTGGAGGTGATGAGTTTTCTGAATATATTAAAAAATAGAGCCAATAAAATTTACTGATTAATTGAAAGTCAGGACTGAATCCAAAGGTATTGGCCTTAGCAACTGAAAGGATGGCATTCTCGTTAACCGAAATGGAAAAGACTATGTGAGAAGCAAATTGTGGGAAGTGAAAGAATTTAGTTTGATATATGATAATTTGATATTTCTATTATTGTACATCTGAGTGGAAATATATAAATGAAACTTCATTTATGAATGAAGTTCATAGTAGCAGTTTGGATAAGAAAGATAAATGCAGGAGATATTAACTTATAAATTATATTTAAAAATAATAAAACTACAAAATTAACAAAGTGACGAGCATGGGTAAAATTAGAAAAGAGTACTTAAGACTGAGCTTTGTTTAGTGGTTGGAAATATGAAGTGAAATGAGAAAAGAAGATGGAAAAGTGATAAGTGAGATAGGAGGAAAAGTAGGAGTATATGGTGTCCTGAAAGCCCAGTGAAGAAAATTATTCAGTGAGGATGGATGAAATGTTAAATGTTCAGACAGTTCAAGCATGATGAAATCTGAGGCTTAAATAGTCTATTTGACAATAAGAAGGTGATTGGTCACTTTGATGATAGCACTTATAATAAGGGGTTGGAGACAGACTGATTGGAAGGAATCATTAAAAATGAATGGAGAGACATTGAAAATGGGAATATACAAAATTTTCAGAGAGTTTTGATGTAAACAAGAATGAAATATTGGTGTTACATAAAGGAGAAAATGAGGTTGGAGAGGGTTTGTTTCTATGATGGTAGAAATTACAACATATATGTAAGCTTAGGGAGAAGATCTAGAAGAGAGAGAAGAAATGGTGTTAGAATGATGCCGGCAAACTGCTGGATCCATGTCCTTGATGGGCACACGAATGAGGGATCAAATGGAAGAGTTGGCTTTTCATGAGAATACGGACAGCACATGTAGTAACAAGAGGAAACAGGAAGAGATGTGGACTCAGGTAGTCTCTGTTCCATGACTGTGAATCATTCTTCCATCTTGTACAAGTTACGTAATTTTCAATGGCTTTTTTGTGCTCCCCATATACTAGAATTCCTTTGAAGGCACAGATCAAATTTTCTTCTCCTTTCTTAAGTAACAGTAGCTTACACTGTTGACTGCTCTTGAACTTAAATAATGCTTCTAATTGATACAACATTTTTCAGTATTTATATATAATTTTTCATCCTCCATTTCTAGATCAAAAACCAAAGATCTCTCTACTCTATTGAGACAGCAACCTTATGAACTCATATACATTTTCAAGTCCCTATTTAAGTTGCTCTTTCTTTCTTTTTTTTTTTCTTTTTTTTTTTTTGACAAAGTCTCACTCTGTTGCCCGGGCTAGAGTGCGGAGGAGTCAGCTTAGCTCACAGCAACCTCAAACTCCCGGGCTCAAGCGATCCTCCTTTGTTAGCCTCCCAAGTAGCTGGGACTACAGGCATGCACCACCATTCCCAACTAATTTTTTTCTATTTTTAGTTGTCCAGCTAATTTTTTTTGATTTTTAGTAGAGATGGGATCTCACTGTTGCTGAGGCTGGTCTCAAACTCCTGATCTCAAGCAATTCTCCTGCCTCAGCCTCCCACAGTGCTAGGATTATAGGCATGAGCCATCACACCTGGCCTGGTTGCTGTTTTTTTGAAAAGTTATCTATGACTTCTTCCCCTGGAGTTATTAGATCATTAAATATGAACTGTCTGATTTTGAATCAAAAGTGGTTTATTATATCTCAAACAAGAAGCAGTACAATTAATCAAAGTATGCTGTTAAACTATTGATGCAGTTTTGCCATCTTAGTGGTAGCTGGTTTATGCCAGCAGTGAAGAAGCCTGGAGAGCCAGTGGAGATGAAATTGCAAAAGGCATTTTCCACAGCTTGTTGATAATTGAATATTTTTCCTTGCAAGAAGTGGCCCGTAGCCTGGAAGAAGTGGTGGTCAGTTGCTGCAAGGTCTGGTGAATATAGTGGATGACAAAGAGTTTCCAAGTCTAGCTTCTATAGTTTGAGCAGCGTTGTTTGTGCGACATATGGTGGAGCGTTGTCTTGCAAGAGGATTGGGCAGTCTCTGCTGACCAATCTCGGCTGCTTAATCACTAGAATCCTCATCAATTTGTCCAGTTGGTTGCAATAGACGTTGGCTGTAATCGATTGACCAGGTTTCATGTAGCTGTAGTGGAATAATATCAGCCATGGACCATGAAACAGACACTATTAGCTTTTTTTGAGGAATATGTGGCTTTGGTCTGTGCTTTGGCACTTCATATTTATCCAATCATTGTGCCAAAAGCTTGTGATTGTCAAAAAGCATCCACTTTTCATCACATGTAACAATACATTGTAGAAATGGTTCACCTTTATGTCGGGAGAGCAAAGAAAGGTAAGCTTCAAGATGATTTTTCTTCTGACACTTGTTTAATTCAGTCTGAACCCATGTATCCAATATGTTTACCTTGCTGATTTGTTTCAAATGGCCCGATATTGTTGGAATAGTAACGTCAAACCTTGCTGTTAATTCGTGCATAGGTTGAGATGAATTCTCTTCCACTACAGTTTTCAGCTCATCATTATCCACCTTGGTCTCTGGTCACCCACGTGGCTCATTTTCAAGATTAAAATCACCAGAACAAAACTTCTCAAACCATTGACGTAAGGTATGTTCATTAGCCACATCCTTCCCAAACACTTCGTGATATTTCGAGCTGTCTGTGCTTCATTGATTCCATGGTGGAACTCATATTAAAAAATAACACAAATTTTTGATGTAGCCATGGTTTCACAAAAATTGCTCTAAAAAATTTGAAAGATAATCACAAGCCAAACCATGTGTTTGCAAGACTGAGGATGCACCTTCACAATAAAACTAATACAAAAAGTGCCAAAGTGAAATGTCAGAGATACCAACTGTCAAACTTAGTATTATACTTAAGGAAATAGAATATTTCATACTTAGTAACCTATAACTCCTTCCTGGTTTTTGCCTCTAACACATTTAGCACGTATCTCTATTATACCTACTTTCAAACTCCATTGTAAATATTTTTCCTGATCTTCCTTATTGACTCTTTAGAATAGGGATTGTATCTTATTTATATTTGCATTGCCTGGTCTAAGTAGATCATTTTGTACATCATAAATGCTGAATTTATAAATGAAAAAATAAAACAAAATGTTTAGTGTAAGCGTATATGCAGATTGAACCACACTAAATTATTGCTCCATACAATTTGCAATCATCATGACCTTATGGTTACTAAAAGTACTGATTCAATTTCCTAAAATACTATTAACTGGAATTTAGACAGAGGAAGGAGGAACATTTATTACTGACATGAAGCAGAGTATGTGTATTATCGTTTATATGGTAAATACCAGTCTTATTGATGGTGGTCTCAGTCTAGAAGTGCTTCATCCTTGGGCGTACAAGGAGTGTTTCATTTCCATTCATGCTTATGTTTTATTCTCTTTTTAAAATTTTTAATTATATTTTTAATTGACATATAATAGTTGTACATTTTTATGTGGTACACATTGATGTTTCAACATATGTAATGTGTAATAATCAAATAATGGTAATTAGCATATCCATCCTTCAATCATTTATTATTTCTTTGTGTTGGGAACGTTCAATATCCTCCTTCTAGTTACTTTAAACTATATAATATATTATTGTTAACTATAGTCATAGCACAGTGCTGTTCTTTATAGTCCTTTCTTTATATGGCTTTCTAACTCCTGTGATTTTATCAGTTGGTCTTCTGTCCCAATTTTACTTTGTTCATGTCATTGAATCTCATATTTATCAAATAATTATTATTACTATCTGCATTATAGTAGAAAACAAATTAGAAAATTAGGAAATAAAAAATAGAAAAGATAAAAGCAAGTTGGTTTCTGTCTTGCCTGCCAAGGTAATTCTGCTGATGGTGAATGGTTGATTGAAATTTGTGAGGCAACTTCAGGCTCAGTGGGAAAGCTTATTGAGATAATTTCTATCTGTCATACAGTACATCTCTACCAGCCTTCCTTGATTATTTTTCCTCCGATGTCTTTGTATGCCGGGGATATTCTTACTCCAACTCTTCACTTTGCTGGCAAATCCTTTATTTTCATATTTTGGTTTATATGTCATCCCCTCAAAACTAAATTCTACCCCCTCACTTACCTCTTTCTTACCCGTGTGATTATTTTATCTCAATCACCATGTTTTCTCAAAATTGCTATACCAAATAAAGACTAGCATTTTTTTTTGTGCTTAAGTAAACTTTATCTAGCATGGTATTATACTTGGCATACAGTTTGCACTTCATATATATTTTTAATGAATGAGTGAGTATTGCATAAATGCATGGATGGATAGATACATGGATGGATGGATGAATGGATGGTGAATGTGTATGTGCAGCACTTAGACCTATCAGTTTTCATCATACACTTAAATAGAATATGCAAGTTTATTAACTTTTTGTGTGTGTATGTTAAATAGAATAGGATAGTTCCTAGCTTTCATTAAAAATTATCTTAATGATTACATAAAGTGTCACTGAATAGATGAAAAATACAGTCTTTATTATAAGCCAAACATGGTGAAAGGGCTTGATTCATATATCAGTTCTACTCCTCACAATGATTCTGCAATGTAAATAGTATTATCCTTATTTCATAGATTGAGAATCTGACACTTAGTATAGTCAATTAAACTTCTTATCATTTTATAGCTAATATGTGAGAGAACTGAGTTTTTAAATTGGAATAGTCTGGCTCCAAAACCATTACTCTTTCCATTAAACCAAGCTACCTGTATGTAGAATTTTAACATTGTGATAATACCATTAATAAACTCATTATAAACATTTAAAATATGCAGTATTTTTAAGATAAACCTTAATTATTAATAGAATAAATCATTGGTACATTGGTTAACACATGTAATATAACAATACTAATGAGTATAGGTAGAGGTTGAAGTTGGTGACTTCTGAGACAGATATGCCTTGGATATTTTTGAGGGGAAAGGAGTGAAGGAAAGTAGCAAAATGTTTTAAAAATTTGAGCCAATACTTTGTGAATTTGGAGAATTCACACACACACACACACACACACACACACACACACACACACACAGACAAATCCAGATATCTAGTTTCTGCAGAGAAATCTACAATTATTTCAACACAGTATTCTTGCTGAGGACAGTGAGTTGGAGCCTGACCTGCTCCCCTGTACCTGAGACAGCACCCTCCAGCTGACCATTCTCAGCAGACCTTTTATTTAGGCCACTTGTCTGTAGACATTTGCATTTTAACCCAATGAAATTATATATCTAAGAATTATCTTTTATATAGAATCTCAAGAAAATTTCATTTTCCTTATTTTGCATTTCTCTATGCAGTGGGGTCCTATCAAATGGCTGCAAAATATAAGAAGGGAGAAAGGTTTCTGAAGAAGGCAGCCTCTTCCCATCTCTAGTTGGCACTACATTAAATGTTATTACCAAAGCCTGAACACTCTCTACTTGCAAAAATTATAATTAATGTGAAAATGAAGTAATAAAATTACTTTTAATCATTGAAGACAAATTTACATCTAGTTCCATGATACTGATAAATGCCTGATTAAGCTATAATAGCATACGATTGAGAAGAGGGAAAAAAATCTAAGATGAATCATCATCCAAAACTCCAGACTGAGTTTCATTTTATAATTATGTTCACTTTTAGGAGAACTTGAATAGATTTCCTTTATTCAGAACTGAGTTAAAAACAAAACAAGCAAACAAAAGCTGAAGTTAATTAATTTCCAAGTCACCATGTTTATTGTTTTACATTTCCAGTGACATGAGGCTAGCTGGATGAGAAAGAAGAAGAATATTCTATAATTTAAGATATATATATATACACACACACATATATATATGTGTGTATATATATATATAATTTTGCCCATGAAATAATATCATTCTATACAACACATTCAGGACTCACTAAATTATAGTTTAGAATGTCTAGAGAATACTACTTTCACAAGTGATAATCTTATGCATTTATTGATCTTTTCCATCAGAGACCAGTCATGAATTTAGGAATCTATAGTTCTGGGCACCCTGGCTATAGATGTATACCTAAGGAACATAGTACTAAGTAGAAAAATGACTTAGATATATTTAAATATGTCCAACTACATCCGCACTCAAGAGTTGTAAAAACCATCAATTTGAACCATTATTCACTCATTCTTATGTATACAATTTAATAAATGTTTCTAAAATATATATCTAAAAACTCAAATAATAAAGGCAGTTTTCCTTTACTCATAAATATTAAAGGGAAATGACTGATAAATCATTTTCATACTCAATGATGAAGACTTATACTTGTCCAGTAGTTTTAAATATTAATATATATATTTCTATATCATATAGCTGAAAGCTAGCATGCATTGAATAGTTTTATATCATGCACTGCACTAAGTGCTTGATATGCACTATTCATGGGTAGCTCCATTTGATATGAGGCAATTGCAGACAAATAAATTTCAATAACTTACTTTAGTAGGTAAGAGATCCAAGATTTTACTTCAGCTCCATCTGAATCCAAAGCCTATAGGGGAACACCACATTATCACAAGATAATTCAGGTTTATACAAGCACATGTACTCAAATTTATACACACATACACATATGTACATATACACAAATTCACACACACATAGAAACACACATGTACACAACGCATGGATAAAACAATACAAATGATTATAAATTATTGAGAATAATATATAAAATTAGCATAATACACAGGTGTATATTGTGGTGTAATTTCCCAAATTTTCATAATCAAGCAGAATTTTAGTACCAAATCATCATCTTCCCTTCAACATTTATTACCTTCTGAAAATTCAATTTATATTATTGTCACTGTAATTTTGCTGGTCATCCTATCAGATGTTCATAACTTTTATTAATACTTTTTTCTCCTTTGTTTCCCATATCCAATCTCTCACCCTATGCATCATATTTTGTTGTAGCAAAAAATTTTTTCCCATTTTGTGATCCAAGTTGCTTATTTTGTGAAACTTTCAAAAGATGCCTTTCTCTAAGAGAATCTTTGTTAATATATTAACTGATGAGTTTAATATACTGTTTCTTTTAAAGAAATTTGCATGATATTCATACTAATACAATGTCAAGAACTAAGTGTACACTTTTTTATCCCATGAAAATATTTTCATCAAAAGTCATGTTGATTTTTGAACATATCAACTATCTCTCTACAGTTGTCCTCTATTGAAGATTGACACTATCCTTCTGGGACAAAGGAGAATATCTCTTCAGACAATTTCTGAGAAGGCATGAACTTCTCCATGCAACACTTGGCTATATGTTGTTGTCAGTCCATTCTGAGACAATGTATATTGGATACTTGCCTCAATCTGTCAAACCCAATTCCAACCTAAAGTCATTTCTTCATCAATGACAGTGAAAGCTTATTTGATGGAAAACAATACTAAAATGGTGCCTTTGAATATGCTACACTGGATGTCTAAAAATGAAAATATGTTATTGAGTATACTTATGATGCTAAAGGGAAGCTCTTAAATATGAATTATTAAAAGATTTGGACTCTTATGATTGAATAATGAAAGAATTTTTCTTACTATGAAGTTGCTTCTGCAGAGAGCCTAATTGTATTTAAGAACAGCAACAGAAAAAAGAAAAGGTGTGGATGTCCTTAGATGACCTGAATGGTAAACATGAAAAACATGAGTCTGTGCTTTGTTTGATATGAATGTCTTGCCACTTTCTCAGACTTCGTAACTGGGAATTTTGTGTATTTTTATGCTGTTTTCTTTCACAAAAGTGTCTCTAATTTACTCTACTTTTCACAATAGCAATACTGTAGTTAAAATTTATTTTAGATAAGGGAAAGGATTGTAAATATTGGAGAAATTATGTTTATGAAATCAGGAGCCCTTATTTTAGGGCATTTTATATGGTCTTTAACTAAGATTTTGCTGGAGATACATGTACAATCTGGCTTTAAAGGGCCCATAAACTTCTCCTAACTCAAATATGAGCTGTGGGCGTAGGGAAGAGCCTGCTGGTGGCAAAGCCTGAGGAGGCAAAGTAATGAAGGTGACTACAGAGTTTCAGAGGAAGAAACTTTACCTGGCTATGCCGTTGTATGGGAGGTCTGCTCTGTGAATCCACCGAATGTGTTAACACCCCGACTAGTTACAATCCTTAGGGCAATCCTTGACAGATATCTCTTAACACTAGTTGAGAAACTATATATATTGACTAAAGGGATAATGACTTGACCAGGAATCAAAATTGCTGGGTTTTAAGCCTAACTCCCATAACAACTAGCTCTATTAACCTTTGGTAGACAGCAATTATTCTCTGTCTCAGTGTCATCTCCTGTCAAAAATGATTAACATATGCACATTATAGCATTGAGTGTCTGTGAGAATTAACTCTGAGGTACAAAACTCTTTAAGCCTCTTCTGGTCTGACATGTGAAGCTCTCAGTCTCTGGCTCCATATACATATAAATACTGGACTACTTTTTAAAAAAAGAATCAAAAATATATAGCTGACTTCAAAAACAAGGAAGGTGCTTTCACTTCTGGGATGATAATGTAAGGAGCTCCACCTACCTACCTACTCCCCAGAAAAACAAGCAAAGCTGGTGAAAAGTGAAAAAAAAAAACATACAAAGTCTTAAGAAGTTATATTAAGGGCATATAGAAATTAAGAAACAATTTAGAAAATCTAAAGCTCAGTAAGAACAGCAAGAATTTGTGGCATTTAAGCCGTGATCCATTTACTGCCTCCTCCCACAACTAAGTTTGGCGAAAGCTCCACTCTTCCACTCCACGTGGGTGCATAGAAAGGTGTGGTCATGAAGATGTGGCTCCATCTCCTCTCAGCTCTCATTCAAGGCTTACCATATCTCACTGGGAGGGTCAGGCCGAAAACACTTCTGTCTTCTTCATTTTTGAGTTGAGAAACTAAATTTATGGGGCATGTAACTGAGAAGTTAGGGTCTCTCTTTCATGCCCTGATCCTATATGTAGGACAGTGGTTTTATGTTAGCCATGGAAGGCTGAGAAGATTAGGACTTCATCTGTCCTTCTTCCAGCTCAGTCTTGGGGAGTTTTCATGCAAGGAAAAGCAAGCCAAGAAGACCAGAGATTCTTGTCCTCGCAGTATCCAGACTAGTGTCCCAGAGCTTGTTTATGAGGAGAAGCAGTACATAAAAAAGATACCATGAAGCTCCGATCAAATGAACTGACAATATTTGAAATAAAGTGTGGGAAAATTAAAGCCTATCAGCCCTCTCCAAGACGACAGCTCCTCTTAATTAAGAGCACTAAGGTTTACTATAGGCTATCTAGAGCAGCAGAGAGAACCATTGAAAGAAAACAAAAGTGAGCCATTCTTGGGTCAGACAAAAACTCAGAGACTGGCCTGAAAAACTACCCTGTCCAAATTTTATTGCGTTAGACTGCCAAACAATTTATGCCTCAGTGCATTATCAAAACCAGTACAGCCATCAACTGGTAATTAGTGGAGTCTAATGCATGGGTACAAAACCAACTGAAGCATTCATCTTGAAAGAGAGATCAGAGAAAGAGATAGTCAAAAAGGACCCTGCTAAAACCTCTGTCATCCCAGAGTGACTGTGTCCATGCCAAAGGCTGCTGCCTCTAAGGAGCAATGGTAAAGTCCACACTGAAAAGAAAATAGACATCACTAAAATAGCCTAGCTGAGTCACAAAACAAGTAAACAAATGGCAAAAGCAAGATTTGAGAGGAGAATATTAGTATGTATTATGTTATATGCAATCTCTAGTTGTCAACAAAATTTATGAGACACAAAAAGGAATAGGAATGTGTCATGCACATACGGGGGGAAAAAAAAGCAGTCAGTATGAACTGCCTCTAAGAGGGACCAGATGTCAGATTTAACAGATAAAGACTTCCAAATAGTCATTATTAATATGTTAAAAAGAGGTTTTAAAAACGTTTAAAGAAGTAAAGGATGGAATGAAGACAATGGAAATTCTCGTGTTGAAAATTACAATAACCAAAATTTTATATGTATATGTGTGCATATATACACACATACACACACATGAAAAGCTCAAAAGGAGATTAGAATTGGCAGAATAAAGAATCTGTGAACTTTAAAATAGATTGATAAGGATTATGCAATCTCTATGAAGAAAATAGAATTCAGAAAAATAAAAGAATCTTCAAAAAATATGGGGTGTGTTTAAGTTCATCAACATTTGTGTAATCATTGCACCAAGAGAGTACAAGAAAGAGAAAAGGGAAGAAAAGATATTTAAAAAAAAGGCTAAAAATCTTGAAATTTGTTGAAAAGCAGTAGTACAAAACATTCAAGAAGATTGATAAACTCCAAGAAGGATGAATACAAAAAGATCTGCAAACAGACACATCACACTAAAAATCCTGAAAGTTAGTGATAAAGAGAGAATCTTGAAAGTAGCAAGAGAAAATGCCTTGTCACATGTAATTAATAATATTAGCAGCTGATTTATCATCAGAAACAATGGAAGTCAGGAGGCAATGAAATGACACTTTCAAAGTGCTGAAAGAAAACAAAATCAAAACTGTGAACCAAGATTTTTATATTCAGCAAAACAATTTTTCAAAAATGAAGGCAAAATAAAGATATTCCCAGATGAGGAAAAATGAGATAATATTTTGTTAGAAGACCTGTCTTCCCAGAAATACTAAAAAGGAGGTTCATCAGGCTAAAGTAAGTAAACCTCAGTGGAAATTTGAACCTACACAAGCAGAAAAAGAACCAGCAAAGGTAATCATACCATAATAAAAGTATAAATGCATATTTCTTTTCTTTCCTTTCTTACTTGATTTAAAAAGCAATGATATATAATACGACTACATACACAGAGGAGATGTTGCTGGAATCTTTGATGATTATTGTGAAGTTGTCTACTTCTCTCTTCAAGTCCGTTTGCCATTTCTCCCTGTATTTGCAGACCCTGTTGTATATTGTATTTATGGTCATATATGATTATAATTGTTATAACTTTGTGATGGATTGACCTTTTTAATTGAGTCTACACTATCACTTTTATGTGTAGTAACCTTTTATTTCTATAAAACATTTAACAGGCCGGGCACGGTGACTCACGCCTGTAATTCTAGCACTCTGGGAAGCCGAGGCGGGTGGATCGTTTGTGCTCAGGAGTTCGAGACCAACCTGAGCAAGAGCAAGACCCCCATCTCTACCAAAAATAGAAAGAAATTAATTAGACAGCTAAAAATATATAGAAAAATTTGGCCAGATATGGTGGCGCATGCCTGTAGTTCCAGCTACTTGGGAGGCTGAGGTAGTAGGATTGCTTGAGCCTAGGAGTTTGAGGTTGCTGTGAGCTAGGTTGATGCCACGGCACTCTAGCCTGGGCAATAGAGTGAGACTCAGTCTTAAAAAAAAAAAAAATTTAACAATGATATGAAGGAGGTAAATGGAAACAGAATTGCATAGGATTATGAAAATTACAACAGATAGTAACTTGAATCTATAGGAGCCAAAGACAATTAGAAATAGTAAATAAAAAGTTGTACATAACCTAAACCATTTTGTGGCACTGCCAGACTCTTTTCCAAAGTGACTAGTATTTTATAATTCTTCCAGTAGTGGATGATGATTCCAATTTCTCCACATCCTCTGCAATATTTGTTATTATCTATCTTTTTAATTTGTAACCCTCCTAGTGGATATAAAGTGGTATTTCATTGTGATTTTTATTTCATTACCCTAATGGTTAATAATGTTGAGAAACTTTTCATGTTTAGAAAAAATGTTTGTTTAGAAGTCAACATTTAATGGAATATCTCTCAAACAACATTTTTAATAGAAACTTGAGAGTTCTCAAATTCTTAATAATCTTGAGAAGTATAGGATTTTTATTCCACTATTAATATTCTATCATTATATATGATATATATGACCTGAAGAGGGCTTCTGTCCGCAGTATCATTTTTCAACACATTGTGAGCTCCAAGAAGTCAAGTATGGTCTATTTTCATCATAGCTGAGATTTTAGTAACTAGGAAAGCATTACTATTAATAATAAATACTCAAAATTATTTGATAGATGAATGAATGGAGGCATTTCTGTTCAAATGCACTGATCATGCTTGCTGGTTACTAAGGTATTCATCCACTCTCCCTAGCATATGTTAATCATTCTCCTGGCATATGCTAGAAGAATAATGGAAAAGTTATCCTTTAAAAAGGTAGAAGAAAAAATTATTTAATGTGTTAAGAAAACATTTGTCAATAAAACATTTATAAACCATGGAACTTAGTTTAAGTCCCTAATATGGTGTAGTAAAAAGGCCTGTGCATTGGAGCCAGATGATCAAGTTTAAATAAATCCCAATTTTCCTACTTAGTAACTATGTGATGGAGAACAAGTCACTCAATTTTCTGGGTGTGTCTATTTTACTAATCTGTTTGATTAATAGATAATTATATTTGCTTCAAAATGTTTTCAATGGAAATTCAGAGCTAAATTGAGGAAAAAGCCATAATTCAATACCTGAAATAATGAATATTAGTTAAATTTGTTAAATCTTTGACAATATTTCTTAGAAGAGTTCAACAGCAATAAAAGTCATTTATTATGAAACATTATATATAAAAACAATATGTAAATTTAATGATAAATATATAATGATAAATAACATATAACTATATATAAAAATTTACAAAATAATTTATATGTTGTCATGCTAAAGTGGTAAGGAGAAATTTTAATGTAGTTATTAAGCGTAAAGCTTTAGAATCAGATGGCTGCTTATAGGTACCGGCTCTTCCGTCTATCAACATTGTGACTTAAAGTAAGTCATTCAAATTCTGAAAGCCTTAGTTTCCTCGTCTGTGAAATGGGCATATTAATAGATCTTGCTTAATTATGTATTTTTCTGAAAATTAAATGATGTATCTTAAATATAATGCTTTGTACATAATGAGTACACAATAGATGACTAGGCATTTCTATTATCTCCCCTGAATCAATGAGGAAAGGGAAGTTCACTTAAGGGTCTTTCCTATGTTCCCACTTGTAGAAACTAGAAAAATCAGGATTTGAATTTGGTTCCATCCAATTAAAAAACTCATGCTCTTTCTCCTGCAAGATATAGCCACTCACATTTCACTGATTCATCTTCCCTATTCACGGAGTGTTCTCTTTGTACTCTCGTATGTTTGATGCCCGCAATGATTTTCTTCCAGTGCAAAATGGTTTAATTGTGGCTCACCAATAAAACAATCCGAGCCTCTTTATGAAAGCATTTAAACTCACTTTTAGCTGCTTCATTATAAAAATTAAACTTGACACCATTAGGAGGGTCTCACTGTGAACGATGTTAATGTAATCTTCTTTGACTGCAAGCATAATTATTAGGATCTATTGTAAAAATATGCATAAAATTTGCATACAAATGGTTTTCATTAACAAAATAACAATCATTAATAATTATATAGTGATTTTGCATTTACTATTATTAGAATTTATAAGTGTTATATCATTTCATTCTTATAAAAATTTTGTGAGATGGGTTAGAGCAGTATGATTACAGACAATAATAAAACCAAGGGTCAGGGAATTAACAGGATTAGGCCAATATTACAGAGCTAGTGGGTGGTAGAGCTGAAGCTGAACCCAAATTCTAGTAGACTCTGCTTATCAGAAAGAAGTTTTAGACAGCTGGCTGGAGATAACTCATAAATTCTGACCATCCCCAAAGGGAAACGAATCACATCATCAAAATGACAACCAGACAGACCACGTGCTCTTTTGCACTGTGATTTCTATGCCACAACTCTTCAGTTTCCCAATCAAAATCTCTTTGGCTTATTGCCCGCTGTTTGGCAAACTCTGGTTCTGTTTATAACTACAGGTTATACACTCTGAGACGTGGAGTTGATATAGATACCAAGGAATCATTAGGTAAATCAGTGATTGACAACTCCTGTAAATATCTAGAAGGTAAGACAGAATTTGGAAGACAAGAAAAATAATACCCTATTTTCATGCTTTTCAGTGTAGGTAACGGAACGTGGGAGTCATGCTCTGTGTCTGAATCCTTTCTCTTCTGCTCATTAGCTGTGTGTCCTTGGATAACTTAACTTCTCAATTTCTTCAGTTTGCTAATCTATAGATTTGGATAATTAGGGCACATAGCCATTCAGAATTTTTGAAGATTAAATAGGGTAAAACATTTTAAATGCCCAGAATAGTTTTTGGTATTAAAAAGGCCATAGTAGATAATAGCTATCATAATTATAAATATATCATTTCATCGCCACAAATTTCTGTGAGATTGGCACATTAAGCAGCATTAGGCCCAGTTCATACATGAAGAAAATTTGCTCCAAATGATCAAATAAAGGAGGGTATTTCTGGCATGTCAGAGTAAGAAGGTTCATAAATCCTCTCCCCAAAAGTAATCACACAGTTGGACAAAATTGCCAGAAACAACCCAAGCAACAATCCGTGCTCTGGGATTCAGCCAAAAGCATAGAGCAAACTGAGATACATTTTTTTTTCTTGAGAAACTACTAAATTGCAGATAGGAATAGTGGGATTCTGTAGTGTCATTACTTGGAACTGCTCCCTTCACCCAGTCACCCTGCTACATAGGCATGGCGATTCTATCAGAGAGGACAGTATGAGAAAACCAGAAGCTTTAATGCTGGATAGGGATCAATTAATTTGGAGCGGAAGGCAGAAAACCCAAACCCAGCAGAGAAAGGAGGAGGCCTAATGATATCCTAGAGTAAGACGGCAGTCCCAGTTGAGCGGAATGGCAGAGCAGCAGAGCGGCACACTAACCAGGGATTTGATAGGAAGATATGGGAGGTCAGCTGGCTGTGGTCTGGCTTGATATATGCTCTAAATATGCCTGGCTGAACAGAGCCTGTGCAAATTTGCATCAAAAACCGGAGATAGTCCAAAATGTCCAGATATTATCGGCTTTCATGATCTGGTAACACATGCAAAGGACATACGAGAGGTTTCAGCAAAAAGTAAACAAGGGCAGATTGGAAATGGCCTTTGAGTGTACTACCCAGACTACACACAAACCCATCAAACAATCTTGTACTGCACAATACTGAGAGCAAGTACCGCCTAAAATTTTCCTCCTAAGGCTCCTCACTTGTCTCACCTTAGTCCTGGCCCTGCAGTGTAGACATATAGACTACTCTAGGAAGCCAAGTTTAAAATAATAACAATAATAATAAACTGAGCAGGAACATCAGCTAACACACTGTAAGAGAGAGAGATTTTATTAATTTTGTCCAGACATGTTATTTTACAAAAACAAAACAAAACAATAACAATAACAACTTTTGGGGGAAAATAAAAAGCAGAAACCAGAGTTGTTGCTATAGTATATTATCTAGAATATCCCCTTCAAACACTTCCTTTAGTATTTCTGGAAAGGAAAGTTTCCTAGCAATGAGTTCTGTTAATAAGGATTAATAGAAATGTCTTGAAATGTCTTTTCACCTTCATTTCTGAAGGCTAATTTTGCTGGATATAGAATCTCTGCTCATTTTTTTTTTCCCAGAAAGTCATTCCACTGCTTTCTGGCCTCCATTATATCAGATTAGAAGTCTGCCATTAATCATATTGTTGTTCTGTTGTATTGAGGGATTTTCATTCTCTTCTTCATGCCTAACCCAAGATCATAAAAATTTTATGTTTGCTCAGAAAGTATTAACATTTTATTAAGGTTTTAGATTTAAGTGTATGTCTGTCTTAGTTTGTTTTGCATTGCTAGAACAGAACACCACAGACTGGGTAATTTATAAAGAAAATATATTTTTTTCTTACAGTTCTGGAGGCTGGGACATGCAGGGTCAAAGGGCCTACATCCTTTGAGGGCTTTCCTGCTGCATCATCTCACAGTAGAAAGAAGAAGGGCAAGAGAGTGCAAGAAAGTAAAGGGATTCAAACTTGCTTTTATAAAAAGTCCACTCTTAAGATAACTCACCCACTTCCATGATAATGACATTAATTGAATCACGAGGGCAGAGCATTTATGAACTAATCACTTATTAGGTTCCACCTTCTAACAATGCTGTATTGGAGATTAAGTTTCCAACACATGAACTTTGGCAAATACATTCAAACTACAGTAATGTCCATTTGTAGCTAATTTTTATACATGGTGTTGAGTTGACAGAATTTTCTTTTTTTCCTTTCCTTTTCTTTCCTTTCCTTTCCTTCCCAACTCCCTTCCTTCCTTCCTTCCTTCCTTCCTTCCTTCCTTCTTTTTTTCTTTTTCTGTTACTTGCTTTCTTTTTCTTTTTTTGTCTATGAGTATTCAATTGTTTCCACTACATTTGTTGAAATGGCTATCCTTTCTCCATTAAATTACCTTTGTATCTATGCCAAAAATCAGTTGTTTATATAGATGTGAGACTGTTTCTGGACTCTATAATACACTGAAAAGAATGTGTATTCTGACATCATGAAGTGTGATGTTTTGTAATTATCTAAAAATATTAATTATTAAAATTTGTTTGATAATGTTCCAGTCTTGTACATCTTTCTATATTTGTCTTTTTCTATATCCATAGAAGATATCACTCTATATATTCTTTCTTTCTTTGTTTCTGATGAGAAGTCAGTAGTATTTCTGAACTTTGTTTAATGACACAAATCTGTTTAATCAAAGTGGATTCATTATTACAAAATAAAACATGTGATTTTAATAAAAATAAAAAAACACATCTTTAAATACAAAATATTTTTTCCCCGCTGAAATAGACAGTTGAAGAGTGGACAAAGGACAATGCTTGAAACAAGAACCACAAAAAAGTTGAAGTGTATTCTCCAGGGCCCTCAAGTACACACCTCCAGTAATGTAAGGCATACCTTTGGTTCAATAAACCAAACACCTTTCTAAACATTTAGTTCAAGTGTCAATTTGTAACCTTTCCCTATAGTACTTGCAGCACTTATATGGCATACA
>CAUYSK010072680.1:0-26624 GCA_963575035.1 Avahi laniger | reverse complement strand
CTCTTGCTCAGGCTGGTTTCGAACTCCTGAGCTCAAACAATCTGCCCGCCTCGGCCTCCCAGAGTGCTAGAATTACAGGCATGAGCCACCGCGCCCGGCCACGAACATGATTTTTGAATGGCTGCAAGTTGAATTAAGTTTTTAACAGAGATCGTACTATTTTTACATCAGGTCTAAGATTCTAATAAACCAAAAAAGGATAGTTAGAATAGATTTACTATTTCAACTCTTTCTGTTATTTTCTGGAAGAGTGTAAATAGTAGGTAGGCTAATATATACACCTGTCAACTATCATAGTTTTAAAAAATAAGGTTCATCTTTTACATATATACACACAACATACACATAAAATCCACTATAATGTCCAATTTGGTATACTGAGTTATTACTACTCCCTTAATCATGCTAAGGAATGCTGCTTGCTAATTTGAATCGAAGGGATTTAAATACTGGATCCTCTATAGCAAAAAGGATACATTTACAAGTACAATGTTACATATTCTCAGGAAATTTTAATGAGTTTTGAAAAATTGTGCCTTTTTATTTCTTGGAGATTTAGAAAATCAAGGACTATTTCCCACTAAAACAGCAAAAACTAGCCCCAGTCTAGTTTCAACTGAGTTTGCCCCATTGGAGCTAATCTCAATATGACTAGGGAGCAATAAACTCACAAGGGAACTGAGTCATATAATCGAGGATGAACATAGGCTAATGGAGAGAGTCAGAGGCAGGTGTGGGACAACCATGAAGGCAGGGGTCTCAGAGGATAAGGGGCATCTCTAGAACAGGCTTTTTAGGACAGGGAAAAGACTGTTAAATAAAAATTCCCAAGATCTGTAAATTTAATAAACACTCTAAAATATATTTTATATTTTTTGGAATACAAAACTCTTAGAAAAAACTGGGGCTATGGGCATTGAGGGCCTGAACTCTATCCACCTCTCTTTTCTTTGCACCTAAATCTACAGATATAACTAAGCCTGCTACTTAATTCCCCATCACCTGATCCTCTTTTCTGCATTACTACAGAAATGGCCTCATTACTCCAAATTGAAGTGATTTGTCTCCATACAAAGAAATACTTTACAGCCCTAACACTGCACTGGAGAAGCCTATGGGAAAATGTGCAATATATTGTTGCATGAAAAAGTCAGCAAACCCAGGTTTTCATAGCAGGAGGAATGCAGGTGATTTTTCTCCTTTTTGAGTTTCCTATATTTACTTAATATTCTAAACTAATCATTAATTGCCTTTATAATCCTAATTTCTTTTAATCTGCCTAACGCTGAGTTGTGAATTCAGTCACCATTTATTACCTGAGGAGCTAATTTCAGTTCAGATTAAACTCTTCCAAACACCATCACAAATAAGAGTAGCACTGGCGAACAATGATTCCTTAAAATTAACTTTTCCTGATTAGATGTTCTAAATCCTCAACTGAGGCACAACTGAAAACAGGGTGTATTCTTGATGTAAACCTAAATCAGCAGGGGATCTAAGCCATGAATCAACACCCTTTAGGCCTCAGATGCCCTAAATGAGGAGATTAAAGTAAACTAGTGCTCCCCAAAGTATAAGTACAACTGGTACCATGTAAGATAATTCTAGGAGATACATTAAGGAACATTTTTATCTTAATAGTACATCATAAATTCATCACTAAAATGTTAACTGTGGCCATTCTACGTACATTTAGTGAA
Organism: Avahi laniger; assembly: GCA_963575035.1. Classification (NCBI taxonomy): domain Eukaryota; kingdom Metazoa; phylum Chordata; class Mammalia; order Primates; family Indriidae; genus Avahi; species Avahi laniger. The sequence continues at coordinate 24,924 of CAUYSK010072680.1, read as the reverse complement.
GAAACTGTATGGTCTATACTGCTGGCCCATCAAGTCACTGAGAGAAGAAATACGGCACTGTGTCTGCAGCGCGTGGCTCAAGCTGGTGTACTGACGGTTGTCTCCGGTTGCCAGTGATGACAAAGGGCCTGTAGGCAGATGGAATAAAAGTTTGAGTTAGATGCTCCCTGGCTGTGGACAAACACTGCCAGAGCCAAATAATCATTACTAATAAAAATGTCACTTTAAGAATCGGATTTTGAAGACAGTCTTTCTTTAAAAGATAAAACAAAATTTTTGACCGATAACAACCTAAATGCCCAATCCTAGTAGAAGTTATAGTTCATCCACATAATGGATACAGCTACCTAAAAAAGTAGATCTGTCCATAGCAGGGTTTCTGCACTGCATCTTCCAACTTGAGTTCAGCAGTTTGCTCTGGGCAAATGGTGCCCTCTGTTGTACACAGCAGGGCAAGGGACTGACCTGGAAAGACCTGTAACTAACTGGGTCAGAAGAGCAGGGTGCGGGACAGCATGTAGATTATCCTATTCTTCATGTTTCAAAAACAAGGAGGGGCAGGGGTATGAATATGTTAAATTGTACAGACTAACTCCAGAAGTATATGCAAGGAACTGCTAATAATGGTTGTCTCTAGGAAGAAAACTAACACGTTTAATATTAGATACGAGGGATCTACTTTTTTATATTTTTTGAAATTTTTTTCACCATATGAAAATGTTTTTAAACAGTCATGACTTAGAGACAGCCATTTGATTAATCCCATGGGATGGTGGTGTCTGGAAGAGGGCAGGGTGAGAAGAATCAGTGGATGAGAGGAAATAGGAATATTGCTCACAAAAACAGGACAAACACTCTTGAGCTTTGCATTTCAGTATAGAGGCTAGTGACTACAAGAGAAGTGATGAAGGGAATTAAAACAGCCCTTGAAAGAAAAAAGGTTATTTAAGGGTATTGGGCTTGAAAAATGGAAAACCAAAGAGTGAAAACAGCTATTTTCAGGTCTACGCAAAGTTATGAAGATGACAGTAATAGCTGCTTCATCACCACACAGGGCCGCACACTAGAAATGACCCCAAATGGCAACAAGAACATGGTTAAGCACAAGTGAGAAAAGTAATATTAAATGGTTGCAGTAAGTTGTTAAAATATCTCCATTGCATACAGACACTAAAAAATAAAGGAATAATCTCCTTTTAATCACTAAAGATCACTTAATCCAACCTTTTCATTTTATAAAATAAGAAACTTAGGCCTACGAGGTTCGGGACTTGCCAAAAGTCATATGACGAGTTAGAAGATGGGATTTAAACACCAATTCCAATTCCATATTAATTACTCAACTACATGGAGGCCAACCTCAAGATGATGAACTGATACCCCTCTAGACCCACGAGCTCACTTAAAGAATCAGTCAATAAAAAGTAGTAGAAAATACTGGCTTTTGACTTTAAATATATTCAGGACTTCCACTGTCATTCCAAATCCCATTATCCAGGACACATTTTAGCTTTTCTTGTATGTTCCTTAATTTTCAACAAAATAGTTTATTTAATATTAATTTAATATCAATTAAGATATGTAATCTTGCATTGTTTAACACTGCAATCTTTGATATACTTCGAGAAGTATAAAAATCACTATCAGATTTACAATTTTTAAATTTTTTTCAAAAGACTGAGAACTATTCACAGATAACACTGTACTTAGCCTAAAAAGGTCCAATTATCAAAAGTAGAAACTGACTTCAGAGTTTAGAAATAGTTACTTTTAATACACTGTTGCTACAACTGACTTTAAAATGTCATTTTTAAAACAGGAGATGGCAGCAGGCTTGTGTTAAATCACTGTTACAGATTATCACCCATCCATGAAAAATTACCACCTTTGCTCTGAGCCTTTGAATTATTAATCTCAGACTATGAAGTCCTGTCTCCTTGAGTCCAAAGTGGGCGAAGCCCAGGAAGTCTCCTCATGTGGGTCTCTTCAAAGACACAAAGTCTGCCCTCAAGGGTTTCATTTCAGTGTTTTAACAGTTTTCACTATGAACTTCTTCCTTGTAATTTAAGGTTCTTCTATTAAATCAAACCAGTAACCAGTGATGTGTATGAGAGGTTTTACAAAAATTATTGCTATGTTTCTAACTAATCTGTTGCAGCATTTAGAAAAATATAGTAATAGGTACTAAGGAAACTAAGTAGTATTTTAAAAACAAGGCAATTATTAATTCTAGGGAAAAAATATTTTAGGAAAACGTAATGATAGAACACTGCCTAACTCAGCTGTGAATATATACATAACCTTAATAATGAAAACATTGCCCAGAGATTCAAACAAAATTGTGCTTTTAACTGTATCAGGAGAAAGTAGGGACAACGGAGTAAGAGTTAACTTTTTATTAGGTAACAATGTTAATAAAAGAAAATATACACAACGTATTTGGAAATACAACCAGAAGAAAACTGAAAGAATTGAAAGTGTCACTGGACGATGGGGAGGGGTAGGAAAGATAATTGGTTTTAAGATATAAACCTTTTTGGATTCTTTGGAATTTCAATATTTTAAAAAATAATACAACAATTCAACGTAAAGACTACTATCCCTAATTTATAGATGAGGAAACCGAGGCTCCAACAGGCAATGTTTGTACCTGGTTGCAAAGACAGGAAGTGGTAGAGCAGAGAATTCTGCCGTCATCCCAACACTCAGCTCTGTGCTCTCCCCACTCAGGGCCTTCTCCGGGGCTATCCCCTCAGCCAAGAGTGCTCCTCTCTGGCTTTCCTCACAGAAGCCTTCTCCAGGCCCCACATCAGCTCAGGTCAGGGACACCACCTGGCTCAACAGTAAAGGGCACAGGAAGTAGTTTATGAATGAATGAATCAACCAATCAACAAATGAAGAGATAAATAAAGGGAAGAGCCCAGGTCTGCCAGATTCCTCTGCAGAACCTCTCAACCAAGGTGGAAAGCATCTCATAGGTGCAGTTAAGACGAGGAAAGGCAATAAGACTAAAAGTAAAGCCTGGCATTCAATACGAGATTTCAATTCTGTCCTAACGATAGTCCCTGTGGAAAAGGCAAGATTCTACAGATCACAAATACAACATGGGTGCAGCCTGGATTGGCTTCCTTCCTTTCTAGACAGTGACCAAAGAGATGGCCCGTCCTACGGCAGTGAAAGGCCTGTGTTGCACGTGAGAAGACACCACAGTATTCAGACAGCTCAGGTCCCAGCCCTGCCATTTACTGTGTGATCTTGAACAAGTCACTTAGCCTCTCAGAGACTCTCTCCATCATGTATAACATAGAAATAATAACTCCCTCATAAAAATTGGTGTGAAGGGCCAGGTGCAGTGGTTAACACTTACAACCCCAGCACTTTCGGAGACCGACGCAGGAAGATCGCTCAAGGCCAGGAGTTCAAGACCTGCCTGGGCAACACAGTGAAACCCTGTCTATACCAAAAAACATTAGCTGGATGTGGTGGCCCATGCCCAGGAGCTCAAGACTGCACTGAGGTATGATCAAGCCACTGTACTCCAGCCTGGGTGACAGAAAGAAAACCTGCCTCAAAAAAAAAAAACCCAAAAACTGGTATGAGGATTAACCACTAAAACATGCTTGAAGCCTAATACACAGTAATCATTCAATAATAATTATTTAGCTATTACTTTTTAAAGTCTTGAGCTGTAACAACTGCAATCATAAAATATTCAAAAAATACTCTTGAGACCCTATGAATTTCCATTACAAAGAATGTGCTTCATAAATTTACATTTTTAAAAACTACAGAAACTAGTCGGGCATGGTGGCACATGCCAATAACCCAGCTTCTTGGGAGGCTAAGGCGGAAGGATCCCTTGAGCCCAGGAATTCAAAGCTATAGAGGCTGTAGTGAGCTATGATCATGCCACCGCACTCCAGCCTGGGTGACACAGGGAGACTCCCCCCCAAAAAAAACTAAAAATTAAAAAAAAAAAAAAAACTACAGAAACTACTCTAACATTAAATCTTATGAGAAAAGGTAGTTAGATAAACGAATCTTACCATTACTGAGAGCAGTCTTCAATGCCAAAATGGAAGCTGTTGGAAAGGCATTTAGGGAAAGCTGCCTGGACCATAAATGAACTGCAAATTAAAAAAAAAAATTTAAGATACATTTCTACATGAAAAGGAACATTTTAAACAGTAACACCTACATAGAATATTTACATCTATAGAATAAAAGAATCAAGACAAGTGAATAGGTAATTTCTGGGCTCCATGACCACCTGCCAAGTAGATGACGTCACACCTCATCTCTTCCCTTCGCCCTCACATCCAATCAGTTACCAGGCCCTAGAGAGTATCCTCAAAAATTGATCCACCTATCAACTATAGCCTCTCCTATGCCCTCGCTGCCCCTTCTCTGTTCAGGCCTTAACGTCACCCAGCCACAGGTAATAAGAGTCTCCTAACAGGTCCCCATTTTCAATCTCTCCCCCTCTAATTTACCTCCTTTCTAAAATAACAGGTCTGGCCACTTCACAGTCCTCATGTATCATTCTTTGCCTCCCTACTGCCTGCAGAACAAAGTCAAAACTACTCAGCACAGCCTACAGGGCTGCCCCATGGCCCCAAGCTTCCACACCAGCCTCATGTCCCACCTCTCTCTCTCCCGTCCACCCTCCCTCGGGCCATGCCAGACTTATAGTCAATCTTGAACCCACTCTGCTCTTGCACACTTCTGTGTCTCTACCAGGCTCTCTTGGTTTATCTGAAACAGTGAAGCCTCTCAGTGAAGCCTCCCTGATTCCACAGCGCTCCCCCTTCCCTCAGGAGCCCTCACAGCACCAGGCTCTGCCTGTACTGTGAACCCCTTCACACGACGAACAGGCTCTAACAGCATTTATGAACAAGTGATTTTTGACAGGGGAACCAAGACCACTCAATGGGGAAGGAATAATGTTGTCAACAAATGGAGCTGGGATGGTGCTGGGACAACTGGATATTAACACACAAAGATTGAAGTTGGAGCCCTACCTCACACTGTACATAAAAATTAATGTGAAATGGACCACAGATGTAAAGGTAAGAGCTAAAACTATAAAACTCTTAGAAGAAACATAGGGGTAAATCATTCTGACCTTGGATTTAGCAATGGTTTCTTAGATAAGAAACCAAAATCATAGCAACAAAAAGAAAAAAAGTTAAGTCAGACTTCATCAAAATTTAAAACTTGTGCACTCCAAAAATACCATCAAGAATGTGAAAAGAGGCCGGGCACGGTGGCTCACGCCTGTAATCCTAGCTCTCTGGGAGGCCGAGGCGGGTGGATTGTTTGAGCTCAGGAGTTCGAAACCAGCCTGAGCCAAGAGCGAGATCCCGTCTCTACTAAAAATACAAAGAAATTAATTGGACAACTAAAAATATATAGGAAAAAAAAAAAAAACTAGCCGGGAACGGTGGCGCATGCCTGTAGTCCCAGCTACTCGGGAGGCTGAGGCAGGAGTTTGAGGTTGCTGTGAGCTAAGATGATGCCACGGCACTCTAGCCCAGGCAACACAGTGAGACTCTGTCTCAAAAAAAAAAAAAAAAAAAAAAAAAAGAATGTGAAAAGATAACACACAGGATAAGATTTTTGCAAATCACATATCTGATAAGGGACTTGTATCTTGAAAATATAAAGAACTCTTACAATTCAACAATAAAGACAACCCAACTTAAAAATGGGCAAAAGATTTGAATACACATTTCTCCAAAGAACATACATAAATGGTCAATAAACATGCTTATCATCCATAAGGGAAATGCAAATCAAAACCACAAATTGATACCACTTCACATCCACTAGTACGGCTATAATCAAAAGGACAGATAATAACAAGTGTTAGCAAGGATGTATAGAAATCTGAGCCCTCATACACTGTTGGTAGGAATGTAAAATGGTACAGTTACTTTGGGAAACAGTCTCAAAGTTAAACATGGAGTTCTGCTTGATTCAGTAATTCCATTCCCAGGTATATACACAGAGAAAAGAAAACAACATATATACACACAAAAACACTGCCCACAAATATTTACGGCAACATTAAACAGTATGTACACACAAAAACACTGCCCACAAATATTTCTGGCAACACTAAACGTAATAGCCAAAAGGTGGAAACAAGCCAAATGATGAATGGATTAACAAAATGCGTTGTATTCACCCAACAGAATATTATTCAGCCATAAGGCAAGAAGTACTGACACATACTACAACATAGATGAACTCTGACATTATGCTAAGTGAAAGAAGACAGTCACAAAAGACAACGTGTTATATTATTCTTTTTTAAATAGAATGTCCAGAACAGGCAAGCTATAGAGATAGAGAGTAGATTAGTGGTTGCCTAGGGCTGGGGGATCATGGGGAGCATGGAGGGTGGGATCAGGTAGTGATTTGCTTTTTGGAGTGAAGAAAATGTTCTAAAATTGATTGTTGCACAGCTCTGTGAATATACTAAAAACCATTGAATTGTACACTTTAAATGGGAATGGTACGGTATGTGAATTATATCTCAATAAGGCTGTTTGCAAACAAACAAACGAAAGCAGGCTTTGGCCAAGCAGCATGAGTGAAAAAATCTGACACCCTCTTAGTCTAACCTTGAGCAAGTTTCTCGATCTGTGTGCCTTCATTCCTTCATCTATAAAATGGGAATAGCAGCATCTACCTCATAATGGCATTGTGACGATGAACCGAGGAAAATACTTTAAAAAGGCCCTAGACATAGTAAGAGCTCATGGAAGGAAAGCTACAACAGCTAGGTGCTATTTGATTGGGGCCTTGAAAAAGGAGATGGTCACAACATGGACAAAAGACTGTTCACATCAGATTTTCCACCAAATGATTTCAGGTCAAATTCTGCAACAAAATGAGTTACAAAACAGAAAATTTCGGGTTTTAGGGGTCTTTGGACTTCGGAATTACAAATGGCAGATTGTGGACCTAACAGTAAAATATTGCAAATAGAAAAGGCAGAGACAAAGGAACGAAGCGGTTCCTAAAGGCAAACGTTATGCTGGAGGACAGCAGATAGCCCTTCCTCGGGTTGCACACAACCAACAAGAGGAGAGGAAAGACAATAACAGCAAAAGTAGGCATTCCAACCCTCCGTCTTTTTAAATAAGGCCACCGATTTGCTGAGAATCTAAAATGACCGTGGCTGATCCTATCCGTCTAAAACAGGAAGGCCGCTCTTTCCCTTTCCAGCTTCTCGCTGGCGGCCTTCTGATTTAAACCCCATGCCGACATCACCAAATGAACCTGTGAGTCGCTCTCCCCCGGAAAGCGATGCCTGCCAATTCCCGCTCCTTTCAGCCAAGCACGTACAAGCGGTTTTGTAAGCTGGACTGAACCTTGGTAAATGGTGTACATTTCACCTCACTTTACAGACAAGAGCTCCCTAACCCAGAGAGGGAGAGGACGCCCGCAAGGTCACACAGCAGGCTGAGGCAGGATTAGGAGCCCGGCGTGCGGAGCCAGGGGCTGCGGCTCCTCGCTTCCCTCCGTCCGGGCAGCTGCAAACCCCGGGCGAGCCCCTCGTTGCCACCCGTTGCCCCAGCTCCCGGCGTCCTGGCTCTCACCCGCCGGCCTGCCGCATAGCGCAGGGAAGCGGCCCGCAGCGCGCACTGCCGCCGCCATGTTGGATCCCGAGAAGCGTCTCGGCCTCCGACCGGGGCCGCCTTCCCCACCGCCTACCGCGACTGCTTCCGGGCAAACTCGAGGCCCGAGGGCCACACCGCACTGCAGGCCGCGGTAGGAGTTGCCGGAACAGGCCACAGAGTAGGCTAAGTCCGGCGCAGCCGCGGACAGCCCCACGGGGGTCCTCGCGTCAGGACCCGGGGGCGGGGCTAGCTCTAGTGGCTCTCGCCCGAGATCCGCGCCGAGAACGGGCCAAATCAACCCAGAGACCGGCGTGGGGTACCCGGGGAGAACTCTGGGAGGGGTGACCTTGGGGTTACCTGAGCTGACGCTGCGGACCCTTGCGACGTGCAGACGTGCACGGAAAGGGACCCAGTGCAATGAGGATCCAAGGAGTGAATAAGACAGACAAGGAGTGTAGAGAAGTTGCTTGTACCCATCTCCAGTAAAGCTGTGAGGTTTATTAGGTTAAGCACTTAAATTACCTTGGATTTCACACGCATTCGGTCACACATACGTATCTCAGGCCTACGCCATGGTTTTTTATTCATTTTTTTTTTTAACTCATCTCGGGCTTGGGTTCATACCATCTCTGCCTGTCCAGATGAACCACGTACTTGCAACAGAGGAGGAACAACAGGGATGTTTTGTAAGAGACTAAGGGAGCCTGCTCAAGCAGGTGTCCAGTTTTTAAGTTTAGTAAAAAATTTTCAAACATACAGAAGAATAAAAATAGTTACAAGCTAGAGTCAAAGATTCCTCTTTTCCCCTTTTTCCCTATTTCACTGCTGCCTATTTTTTGATGCATCTAGTTTTCAATAGACTTTTTACATTTCAAACTGGCTAAATTAAGAGAAAAGTGATTGATTACACCACATGTCAAGCCGGATGGTTGGAAACGTGGTAAGACCAGTTAATGGCATGAGCAGGGGCCCACCCATTGGCACACTTCATTTGCCGTGGAATGAGTTCCTAAGTCAGAAGCAATGCTGTGTGTAATACCATAGCAGTGAATAAAGCATTTTGTAAGTCCGTGGATAGTTGTTTAGACAGAAGCATTATGGGCAGAACTGGGTAAATCCATATCCATAGTGTCTGTTCCAGTAAGGACAAAGTGCTGCACCTTCCGTGATAGAATTGGTCCAGTGTAATCAACCTACAACCAGAAAGCTGGCTGAGCCTCCTGGAGTGCTGCCATATATATGAGGGCCTCAGTGTTGGTCTCTGCTGTTGGAATATGGGGCAGTCAGTAGTGACTGTAGCCAGATTGGCCTGGCCAGTGAAAGTCCATGTTGAGCCGATACATTACTTCCATCCCTGATTTTATTCAGCAGTCCATTTGGCTGGAGAAGGAGCCTGACTGGCATCTACAGAATGGGTTATTCTACCTACTTCATTAAAATCCTCCTCTGTGGACGTCACCCTTTGGGAAGCACTCACATGGTACACAATAATCTTCATGTTCTGTGTCCAGTCACTGAAGTCTGTCCACAAACCTCTTCGCCAAATTCCCTGGTCACCAACTTTGTAATTATGTTCCTTTCAAGTATCTGACCACTCAACCAAGCCATTAGACACAGCCTATGAAAAAGTATAGATCTGTACTTCTGACCAGGCAAAATGAACAACCGGGGTGTGCTGCCCTAACTTTTTCCCACTGGGAGGATTTCCCTTCACCACTGTCCTTCAGAGTCATCCCAGCATGGGAGTGTAGTACTACAGCTGTCCACTTTCAGGAGGTGCCTGCATATCATGTAGAATCATGTGTAAACCAAGCCCAAGAGTTTTCTTCTTCAGGAATCTTATCAGTCAATTCCTCATGAAGCTGTGGGTACGGGTTGAGATAGAGAAGATAACGTAGCCAAAGTAGGGGCCATGGGCATGAGGAAGTCCCACAATTCATTACTTGTTCCTTCAGGACCTGCTCAAGTCCAGTTTTTTATGTGCTGCTTCCATTTGATGATGGCATATTGCTGTGCATCCTCAACTTTACTGCACCCTTCAACTTTACTGATAGATCAGACAACAGCCAGGTCATAATGGGCAGCTCAGATCACATGTTAACTTGCTGGCCAGTGGTTTCAAACATTCAGAATCTATTAAGGTCCATAGGAAGTTTGATTTTGGTTTGGTTAGTTTGTTGTTCATGACTTTTAACTTGGAAATAATTATAGATTTGTAGGAAGTTGTAAAAATAGTACTGAGAGGTCACATGCACCCTTCATGCAGTTTCCCCCAATGGTAACATCTTACATAACTATAGCACAAAATCAAAACCAGGAGATAGATATTGGTACAATCCATGGAACACATTCAGATTTTGTCAGTTTTACATGCACTCATTTGTGTGTGTGTGTGTGTGTGTGTGTAGTTCTGTGCAATTATGTCACATGTGTAGATTCATATAACCACCACCACGTTCAAGATACAGAACTGTTCTATCTCCACAAAGATCCCTTGTGCTTCTCCCTTAGAGTCATACCCATACCTCTTCTCTCCTCTCTGCCACCATCCCTAACCCTTAGCAACCACTAATGTGTTTCCCATCTCTATAATTTTATCATTTTGAAAACATTATATCAGTGGAATTATAGAGTATGTAACCCTTTGAGGTTAGCTTTTTTCACTCAACATAATACCCTTGATGTCCATCCAAGTTGTTGCATGTACCAATAATTTCTGACTTTTAACTGCTGAATAATATTCCACGGTACCACCATTTGTTTAACCGTTCACCTATTGTAGGATATATAATTTGTCTCTAATTTTTGGCTATTTCAAACAAAGCTGCCATCAACATTTGTGTACATGTTTTTTAATATTTAAAAATTTTTGAATTGTGACAAAATACACATAACATCTTAACCATTTTTAAGTGTACAATTCAATGGCATTAAGTACATTCATATCATTGTGTTACTATCACTATCATAAATTCACAGAATTCTTTTCATCTTGCAAAACTGAAACTCTAGCCTATTAAACAGTAACTCTCCATACCCATCTTCCCCAACTCCTGGCAACCACCATTCTACCTTCTGTCTCTATGAGTTTGACTACTTTGGGTACCTCATATAAATGCATTCATACAGTATTGCCCTTTTGTGACTGGCTCATTTCACTTAGCATAATGTCCTCAAGGTTCATTCACATGTAGCATTTGTCAGAATTTCCTTCTTTTTTAAGACTGAGAAATATTCCATTGTATGTATATACCACATTTTGTTTATCTACTCATCTGTTGATGGACACTTGGATTACCTCCACCTTTTGGTTATTGTGAATAATGCTGCTATGAACGTGGGTGTATAAATATTTCTTTCAGTCCTTGCTTCCAATTCTTTTGGGTATATACCTATCATGTACATGATTTTATGTGGGAATAAGTTTTAATTTTGGGGGGATACATTTCCAGCATCAAGATTGCTAGATTTTATGGTAAGTACAGCATACGTTTGGTTTTGTAAGAAACCAACAAACTGTTTTCCAAACTGGCTATACCATTTTATATTCCACCAGCAATGTGTGAGAGACCTAGTTTCTCTGCATCCTCACTAGCATGCATTGTCACCATTTTTTTTTTTGCCATTCTAATAGGTATGTAGTGACATCTTAATCTTATCATGGTTTTAAATTACATTTCCCTAATAGCTAATGATATTGAACTTCTTTTCATGTGCTTCTTTGCCATCTGTATGTCCTACTGGTGAAATGTCTGTTGCTCATTTTCTAGTTTGATTGACTCGTTTCTTTTACTGTTGATTTTTGAGAGTTCTTTATATATTCTAGATTGAGTTCATTTTCAAATAGGTTGTTTGAAAATATTTTCTCCCAGTCTATAGCTTGGCTTTCATTTTTTGAGCAGGGCCTTTCACCAAGAAAAAGTTTTACATTTTGATGAAGTCCAATTTATCACCTTGATGAAGGCTCCATTGCAGGAAGGTGTGATGAAGGTACAGTTCTAATTGGTTTACATGTATTAAATCATGTATTCATCCCAATAACCTTATGAGATGGAACTATTGCTGATCCTATTATACACTTTTAAAAAACTGAGGCCAAGTGGTACCAACTAAGAGGCCGTTGTAGAACTACAGCCTTGAGATGCTGGTGTCTTTGACTGGGGGGTGTTGCAAGGTAAAATGGACTAAGCTATGTTTTGTAGAACAGTAAATCAAACCTGAAGGATTAGATGTGGGAGGGAGGTTAAAGAAAGCCAGCAGCACGCAGTTGGTATAGGCTGACAGCTGTAACAAATGGATAAATGGACCTCAAAATACATGATGTGTCAAATGCACAGAGGGTTTTATGTGCAGTGGCGCCTTCTTCCTGTTTCATCTATTGAATCTAAGTCTCCTGCAGGAACTGAGGTCACACAGGAAAACCACTTGCAAAGAAGCCCTGACATCTACATTGCTGAGACTGGACGTGTGAGCACATGATTCCTCCCAATTTAGGAAGATTATTTAATATCGCAGTTATCTAAAAGTAGCAAAATTGAACAACGAAGATGCATTTTTCTTGAAGAAATTAGGTTTGACAATCTAGGCACAAAACAGAGTTGTGGAATGTGAAGATGAGAACCTGTGAAAGAAAATTTCTTGGGGGCAATGCAAAATAGTTTGCTGGGACTTGAGTGTGCGGAGAAGAAATGTCCTGAAAGGGATCGATGGAGGCCGAGTGGCTGGGCTTCCCTATGACGCAGAACTATTCAGGCTGACCCACAGTGAGGAGGTAGCCGGGTACCCACAACAGACACTGAGCAAGGCAGGAAGGGCAAGGTTTTAACGCTCCCCGTTGGAGAGGGAGGACTGATGGAAGGGAGATGGGTATGAGGAGATGCTGCACTCCAGGACACAAGTTCTGAGCAGCTGCACTGGAGGCGCGGCAGCGGATCAGAAGGAGAAGTGGACAGTCTGCAAGGTGGGATGCTGGCAGTGCAGCATGAACAGGAGAGGAGGGAGGGTCAAGAATGAAGGGTGTTTTTCATTTGGAAAACTAGACAAAAAGTAGTGTGGTAATAAAAACAGGGCAGCAAGAGGAGCAGGGTTTGGAAAGAAGATGATCAGGTGTGATGAAGAAAACAGGGCTCCCTGTCCCCTCAGCAAATCAAGGTGGGCTGGGAAGGAGGGTGCTGAGGGAGGGAGTAGATTGTGGCTCAAGTGCCACAGACTTTTTTGTTCTTACTAAAATTTAGTAGCTCTTCTTGAATAAATGTTTCTTCATTTGCTGTATGTTCTAGGACAACTTCAAGAGATTTTAAGCGTTTTGTCTTGGGTTTTTTTTTTTTTCACAGTTTCAACCAATTATGCTTATTTTGCTGGGGAATAGGTCTGCATAGCTCCTCACCATGCCATCCTGGAAGGAAAACTCCCTAAGCAAAAAATTTGAATTCAGTGTTTCCCAGCATCTCACTGGGAAAGGCAGGGTACAGCATTTCTTATCTCCTCCAACTCCTAATTAAAGAGGCTAAATTCATGCTATGTACTGTGTGAAGCTGAGAAGTCGGAGGCTTCTTTCCTCCACACAGCTCCCACTTATAGGATGAAGCCTGGACCCCTGATGCAGCAGGTTCACGATATGGAGGTTCTAACTGCCTCCTCAATCACCTCAGCTCATTCATGAGGCAGGGGTTGCACACCAGGAGGGTCAAGCCAAGAAGACCAGAGGCTACCAGCCCCACCTAGCACTTAGGAGTGGTGGGTCAGAGGTTTCTCCCAGTGGGAGAGACACAAGAATAGAGAGCCCCAAAGCTATCCCTAAAGAAACAAACTTTATCTGAAGCAGAGTTTGAGGAAGTTCAAACCTAAGGGCACTCTCAAAAACAGTGGAGATTTTTGTAGGTCAGCAAATATGAGGAGTCTGCCAACACTAATAAATTAAGCACAAAAAGCTAAACCATAGGTCAGCTAGTTCACTAAAGCCAATCATGGAAAGGGATAGCTAAGAAGAGTCTTCCAGGGATCAGATAATAGCTACAGTGATCAAGAATATGTGATTTTGGAGGAGCTCTAGACAAATAGATTGATGGAACAGATTAGAGAACCCAGAAATAGATACACACAAATATGCCTGTAGTGTAAGGCCTAAAATTAAGGCCCAATGATATATACTCTTGCCTTGACATCTGGTGAAATCAGAGGGCTTCTAATGGCCTAACTATAAGATCTAGTCCCCACTCTCCCCCATGGATAAGGGTCAAACAATGCTCTTCATCAAGGGGATCAAGCCCAGTTCCTGCTTATTTCGGAGTGATGGGGTTCACTTCCCTGCCGGCCCACAGAATTATTCAAACAAGGCAGTCATATCCTCTTGTGGGAAACAGGGGTCACCTCATTCTCTTTTTACTACAAAGCCTGCGTCCCACAGCCCCTGCTGGTTCACGCTGTTAGCAAATGCAACCCTCCCACCCCGTGTTGCTCAGTGTGGCATGCAGTGTCTTCTCAGTGTGTGTGACTCATAGACTACGGTTGGGCTCATCTGTCCAGTATCAAGGTTCACCCATGTTGTAGCATGTATTGTATTGTAGCTTCATTACATTTTAGGGCTGTATAATATTACATTGCATGGATATAGTACATTTTAGTTATCCATTCATCAGTTGGTGGACATTTGGGTTGTTAACACCTTTTGGCTATTATGAATAATGCTGCTATGAACATTCACGTACAAGTTTTTTTGTGAATATGTTTTTGTTTCTTTTAGATACATACCCAAGAGTGAAATTGCTGAGTCATATGATAACTCTATGTTTAAACATGTGAAGAACTGCCAGACTGTTTCCCAAAGTGACTACAAAATTTTACAATCCCATCAGCAGTGTTAAAGGGTTCTGATTTCTCATCAACATTTATTATCCGTCCTTTTGATTCTAGCCATCCTAGTAGCTGTGAAATAGTATCTTATTGTGGTTTTGATTTGCATGTTCCTGATAGCTAATGCTATTGAACATTTTTTCATGCGCTTATTGGCCATTTGTATATATCTTCTTCTTCTTCTTCTTCTTTTTTTTTTTCCCAGAGACAGGGTCTCACTCTGCTGGCCAGGCTGAAGAGCAGTAGTGTGATCATAGCTCACTGCAGCCTCCAACTCCTGGGCTCAGGCAATCCTTCTGCCTTAGACTCCTGGGTAGCTAGGACTACAGGTGCATGCCACCATGCCCAGCTAATTTTTAAATATTTTTTGGTCTTGCTATGTTGCCCAGGATTGTCTCAAACTCCTGACGTCAGGTGATCCTCCTGACTTGGCCTCCCAAAATGCTGGGATTACAGGTGTATACCACCACACCTGGCTTGCATATCTTCTTTGAAGAAGTGCCTATGTAGATCTTTTGCCCATTTTAAAATTTGAGGGTTTTTTAAAATTATTTAGTTTTATGAGTTCTTTGAATATTCTAGTTATAACTCCCTTATCACATATGTAATTTGTAATCATTTTCTCCCATTCTACAGGCTGTGTTTTTACTTCCTTAACAGTGTCCTTTGAAGCATAAATGATTTAAATTTTGATGTCATTTATCTATTTATTCCTAAATATTTTATCTTTCTGATGCCATTATACACGAAATTGTTTTTTAATTTCACTTTGGGATTGTTCATTGCACATGTATAGAAATATTATTGATTTTTGTATATTGATCTTGTATCCAGCAACACTGCTAAATTCGTTTATTCAAATTTGTTTTTAGTGGATTCCTTAGGATTTTCTCTACACAAGATCATGTCATCTGTGAATATAGATAAGTTTACACTTTCAGCCAGCTAATTAACCTTATGATATTCTGTTATTCTCTCCATCTTAAATTTCTGTTCACCACTGCAGCACTTTCAATCTTGTCATTCTCCTGCTCCTAACAGAAGAAAGATCACCTCACAATTGTCTTACATCAGGGAACTTTCTGTACCTCACTCAGATTTATTAGAGACTCCAGTTGAGAACTTTGGCCTAGTATTTTTTGTTGATGAATCATACTTCAAACCTGAAATTGGAGGTTATCATGGAGGATAAGCTGTCACTAATTTATGTTTTCTTTATAATACAGTCCTCTACCTGAGGTAAAATCAGCCCAGATGGCAGAACTTATTTCACTTACCATATAAAGCTTGTCAGCTATCCCAGTACCAGAAAGTAAACATATATACAGATAGCAGACATGCTTCAAAGCACTACATGGCTTTAGGATGCTTTGAAAACCAAATGAGTTTCCTAACCTCTGCTATAATCCCCTTCAAAAATGGACAAGTTAAGGAACTTACAGGTGCACTCCTATTTCTTAGAGAGGTACCTATTATAAAAGCTGAGGCCCATGCAAAGATAGTATGAGAAGTGATAATATGGAAAAAATAATATGGAAGTGAAAGGAAATGTTCTAGCAGATTATTATGCCAAACAAGCAGGCTTAACCAAGGTTATGTTCCTAACTGAACCCTCAAAGGATAAATCTCTGGAGGAATTCAAAAAAATCATTATAAAATGTCAACATTAAGCCCCGATTATGAAAAAAAAAGGATGTTAAAATTATAACCTTCACTCAGATAATCCCTATGCTCCCAAAATGGTCACTTGGTTGTCAAACGAATATTAGCTAAATTTCTCCGTGAAATTACCCATAACGGTACAAATTGGTTACTACCTTAAATGACCACTGGTGAAGAAACTTAAAGAACAGCTTTTTAACAGGTCATATTCAGGTCATATGTCACCTGTCAACATAATCCTGAAAAAATGTAAAAGTAGGACAAGGCTGGGAACCAAAGCCTCAAGGGCCCTCTGGACTCCTTTAGATGGATTTTATCCAGCTTCTGCCCTTCCTGAGATTTGAATATGTTTTAGTTATTGTATGTCTGTTTACAGGATGTGTTGAGGCATTTCTTTGCTGAAAATTTACAGTCCTTACCATCACTAAAAGTTGCTTAATTTTGTGTTTCCAATCTGGGGCATCCTACCTTTTATATCAAGTGATCAAGGTACACACTTTAGGGGAAACATTATATAATAACAGAACTCGATAAGGCATTACTCCTGCTCAAAACCTGCACTGCCCTTACCATCCACAATCCTGGAAAGCTTGAAAGAACAAATAACATCCTTAAATTAAAATTAGAAAAACTTTGAGAAACCCTTGAGCTCTTTCAGAAACCCTAGCCAAAGGTACCCCCCAAATCCCTTACAGCCATATGATTCACTCCCTTGGGGACACATCAGTTCTCCTCCTAAGAATTGGTAACTGGAAGGCCCACTTACATAGGGATTTCACTTCCAATACTAGACTCTACCCAGCTCTATGCAGGCATGCTGAAATATTGGAAAGAACTCATGTACTATATCCCTAGTCTTATTACCAACAGGTTAAGGCCACCTTCCCACAATATCTTCCTAAACAGCCTTTTGATTATGTTAAACCATGAGATTTTGTAGATTGGAAGAGACAGCAAAGAAAAATTCCTCTTGAATCTCATTGCAAGGGACTTTATCAGGCACCCTTAGCAATAAATACAGCAGTGAAACTCCAGGGACTCAATCCTTGGATATACATTTCATAACTAAAGGAGCAATTAAGAACTGATGCAACTACAAGGCGACTCCCATAGAAAACCACGAGCTGCAGATTCTCCAGAATAGCTCTTCAGAACTATACTGGGGACTCAAGTCTTCAGAACAAATGAATCTGGATAATGGATAGCGTCTGCCCAAGATATCAGACCAAGACCTCTGTAGAAATCCTGTTTTGTTTTTCATCTGCTTGCTTATAGCCATTCATATTCTCATTTTATATTGATTCCTCAGTGTCATCTACCCACAATGGCCCTTTTTCTCTTTTCTTTCATCTTTATTATAATTGTTAGGTCACGACATACTCATTCTAATGCTATTCTTGGGTTATCACAAACAGTAGCCACTACCCTCTATCTTACCAATATTGGATATGCTTTCCAGCACCAGACCACCATGATAAATAGATCTGAGTAATTCTGGTCTCATCAAATGAAACTACAGGGAATTATAGCTAATGGCTTTTCCACTTGTACCTACAGGAACAAATGACCTCAAACAAATCAACCTGTGACTTTACTAGTGTCCCTCTCTCCTAGATAAAGGACCAATTATTGCAACCTGTTTATCGGACTCCAGGAAATTCTAAATTTAAATTCAGCAGCCTTTATAGGGTGATGGGTTAGTTACTTGTCACGTGGAAGAAACTAACAGAGATCCAAATATGTAACACAGCTAATGTAAGGCCTTGGTTCCAATCTTGACTTATGAACAATTCCTTTTTTAATGGATCTCTATGCCCCCCCACTGAGTTCATTTCCTTTGCAGCCAGGACACTTGATCTTGTTTTCTTCAGACTAAAACCTCACACATTTCAGGAAGAGTATTCCAAGACTTGCCTGTATACAGAAATTCTAACTCTATAAGTCATCAATGTTGGAAATTCCAATTCAGACATGAGCTTCAAAATGAGGTTACCCTTGATTATTCAGGTGCTCTACCTTGGAGAAATTGCTGACTCATTGTTTATGTGAACAATCAGAGCAGTATTCCAATGCTGGGAAATAAAAAGACTGTAAGAGACCTGTCACTAACTCTGACCAAAGTTATTAATGACACCACCTCTACCCTAGCTGGAATACAGATCTGTCTCAATTCATTGGCATAAGTGGTGATAGGCAAATGCATTGCTCTGGATTTCTTGTTGGCTAATCATGGTAGCATCTGTGCCATTGCTATTACTTCTTTCTGTACCCGGATCACTGAAACAGGTTTTGTAAAATAGGTTATACACCACCTTAAGAAAAACACTTCTTTTCTCGATGCTTCTGCACAGCTTCTCTCTCAAGAGGTGATGCCGTGACAATACGATAAAAAGATCGAGAAGATTTTGTGATACACTTGACTATGGAACCAACTGAACAATCCCCAAGTAATAAAGATCTGGCTCTCTAGTCTTCCCTGAATTGGTCAACCTCTCTCAAGCAAGAGAATGACCAAAAAGGGAACCTGAAGGACTAAATATACAAATATGCCATATATGACAATAGAACTCTCACCCATACTTCTGCAGCAACCATCCTGGAAGCCAAACCACAACCTCTACAGCAATTGGCTCAGAACAGTCTGAATGTGGTCAATAATTTTGCCCCCATTTCCAACTCAGAACCAACTGTAGAAAACCAAGTATGCTTCCCAAATCGATCACATAAGATGTCCTACTTCTATTTATTCCACCTCCAGCTTTTACATGCCAACAATTTCCAGTCAGGGAATAATTGAAACTTCCCCCCGCCCAATATAAAGCTTTCTCACTCTCTGCAAGCATTTGGGTCACTGCCGAATGCAGGTGATTGTGGGTGACAACTTTGTTTTAGAACTCTCTGAATAAATAGCCTCTGATTGTACTCATTTGGATGTTCTCCATTTATTTCTGCAAATGGAAAGGCTTCATCTGATAGAGGAGAAAACTGAGAACCAAAGAATGTCTTGGATGTGCCTTCATTCCTACATGGCTTTGGAGTATTTAGGTCTTGTGGCACAGATTCCCAGTCTCCAGCAATATCCATCTTCTTCTTCTTTCTTAGTAATAGAATTTCCAAATTTTAGGTGGGCCTATTGCTGCCCAGGAAAAAGACAATTTCCAGCCTGCCTTGCCATTTGCAATGGCCCTGAAACTAAGTTTTTGCCAGTGGTCTATAAGCTGAAGTGATATACTGTAATTGTTTGTTGAGGAATATCTAAAGTACAGTTTTAATGTTTGTAGCTTATTTATTTGAATAATGATTGAATCATTTTTATATTGATTTGAGAGTATGTGCTTATGTAATAAAGAACTTGAACTTCCTGATGGATAGGAGTGCCTTTGATATTCATGGTGGTCCCCTTGTACTACATCTGATAGTTTATGCTAATTAGGTGACTCATAGTTGGCTTCTAGTTTATGCTAAGGAATACAGGATGGTAGCTGGCTGTGCCAGAAAGACCAACCATATGATTAGAGGATTGAGGCTTTGAGCCATGTGATATCAGTTCAACTTCTAGGAAAAGGAGAGGGAGCCGATGATTGAGTTCAATTGTGTGGTCAATGACTCAATCATTCATGCCTATGTAAAGAAATCCCCATAAAAACTCTGAACACCAAAGCTCAAGTGAGCTTCCCTGGTGGGCATTACTCTGTGTACCATCACAAACAATGTGCCAGCAGGGTAATGTGTCCCTTGGGACAACAGGAGCTTTGCACTTAGGACACTCCTGGACTTTGCCCTATGCGTGTCTTCCTTAGGCTGGTTCTGATGTACATTTTTTTACTATAATAAATTTGTCATCATAAATATAGCACTTTCCTGAGTTCTGAGAATCATTCTAGTGAGTTATCCAACTACGGGGTTAGTGGGAACCCCTGAATTAGTAGCCAGCTGGTCAGAAGTGGAGGTGGCCTAGGAATTTCCAAATTTGTGACTCGAGTCTGAAGTGAGGGCAGTCTTGTGGGCTACTATGTCCTTAACCTGTGAAGTTTGGCCTAACGCTGTGTAGTTCGTACCAGAAGTCATTACAGTTCTACAGAATAAAACAGCACTGAATTCCTATGTAAACACCCACACACCCCCCACCTCAACTCACCCCTAAAAGTTGGAACAATGATACTCTATCCTGGAAATTTGAAAAATAACTATAGGAAGCAACATTACATTTTTCTAAGGCAGTATTTAATTGGTAGTTGTCTAAAAGAAAAGCTTTTCATTTAGTACAAAAAATGTGAAGTCAGTTGGAAGCACTGAGAAAACCTGGGCAATACAAGTTATTTTTCAAATTAACACATGGTTAGTGATCATCTGCTGTGTGCTCATTTCTGAGAGGAATTATGAGACATGTCTTCCTCTCTTGAAGCAGCTGATAGTCTGGTTTAGCAGGCAAGAAAGTGGTGAGATAATAAAACATTATTTAAATAGACCGAAACAGTGATAAAAGTTATCATAAATCCAGATAGCCTATGCAAACAAAAAAATGCTTTTATAATTGCAAATGAATAAGATATGACTTCATATCAGTGTTCAAGAGAACAATTCCCCAAGGAGGGGGCACTTGCACAGGGTTCTGACTCATTATGTAGGCTGAGTGGAGAAGGTAGGTGGAGAAGGCAACCCAGGCTGATGGAACAGCTAAGGTAAAGGCTTGCAGACGGGGAAGCACAGGGGTGTGGCTGAGGGTGTCACCAGAGCTAGTTCATCTGCAATAGAGACTCTTATCCAGAGCAGCAGGAGGTTGGGGTAGACTGAAGATGGTATTAAATGCCCAACAGAGGCATGCGGATTTATCTTGTAGGCAGTGCAAAGGATTTTGGGAGGGGGGCAATGGGTTCAAACTGACGAGAATGGTTAATATGGCAGGGATACAAAAGACGAAAAGACAGATTTGGGGCAAGGACCAGTTACAAAATTGTGGCAAGCATCCAGGTATAAAGTGACTTGGATGGGTGTTAGAGAAAAGTGCCGGGGGAAAAAAGGAGAGATGGAGCAAACCAGGTTATTACTAGTGTAAAATATTTGCTATTTCTGCTCCTGTGAACCTTGGCTCTCTGGGAAGAAATTCCTGTATGATTTTTGGGCCCTAAGACTGGCATCCTGACCTCAGCTGTGCAGGTGCCTCCAGATTCAGATGCCTCCTGTACATCCTACCTGTCTTAGCCAACCTCATGGACCCTTACACCAGTCTGTCTATATGGACCCACTTTGGGCTGGTTCCCTGAATTCCAGGCTCAGCTTCCTCCTCTGAACTTTGAATATTTGAAGGACTGTCCTACTATGAGCTAATCCTTATTAGGCAAGACTCCTCTGGTCTATACCAGCTCCTGGTCTTGGCTTCTCCTCCTAAGATGCACAGCCAACATGGTATGAATTTAAAGAAGAGCCTGACAAGGTTCTGAGATCCAGTAAATTTTGGGGTAACTATTTAATATTACAGAAAAAGTAATACCAAAGATGCACAGATGGCTTGAAGTAACAAACAAGATAATTAGTTTTGCAAAAGTTGGTATAGCTATATATTTGATGTTTTAAATGATTTTATTGAGGTATAATTTACATATCATCAAATTCACCCATTTTAAGTGTACAATTCAATGATTTTTAGTGAATTTACCAAATTGTTCAACCATCACCACCATCCAGTTTTAGAACATTTCCATCATCCCAAAAAGATTCCTCATAATATTTGCAATTGCTCCCGGTTGCCACTCCCAGGCCACCACTAATCTACTTTGTCTCTGAAGATTTGCCTTTTTGGACACTTCCTACAATGGAATCATATAATATGTGGTCTCTGGCACCTGCTTTCTTTCACTTATAATGTTCTTGAGGTTTTGATTTTTTTTTAATAATACCCATATTTTAGTGATTTTTTATGTTTAAACAAACACTGTTTTCATTTCATTTCAAAAAATTCTAAACCCAGCCAGGTATAGTGGTACACACCTGTAGTCCCAGCTACTAAGGAGGCTGAGGTGGGAAGATCACTTGAGCCCATGAGTTCCAATCCAGCCTGGGCAACATAGCAAGACCTCATCTCTAAAAAAAAATTTTTTTAAAAATTTCCAAATCCAGCAGCATAAATACATACAGAAAATTGCTTTTTGTTCAAACATGGACTACTCCATTGCCTCACAGAGAAAAGTAACATGCATTACAGAGAAACAAGTACATGGGAATATTGTACAGGGAAGGCCTTCAGTGTCTCAATCCCCAAACTATAAATGTGAACCAAAGGATCTATAGGCAAGGACATGGCACTTTCTGAACATCAGTTTCCTTAGCTCTAAAACATGGCTGGGCTAGATCACTGGTGGCTCTCTATCTCTCTCAGCCTCCATCCTCCTCAACCAGGCAGTAATACTGTATCCTCTCAGTAACACGATGGGAGTCAGTGCACAAGTGCCGTTATACAAATGCCTTCCACCAGGTAGAAAATCACCAGATGAGGTGACTTCTCAGCTTCCTATCAGCTCCAGTTTTATGAATCTCAAGTCTAAAAGGAAGTTCCTTCATTAAGCCTCATTAAGCTCCCAGAGTTTCTCTTGGAGGTTAAGACTTAATGTATGCTGAGGCCTGACTATACTAGTGGGTTTTCTGAGTTTCTCTAAATTCAAAGAGTTGCCATAGCACAAATTCTCCGGTGTGCTAAAGGGTGGAACATCCACAAAGGCTTTCCCGCATGCATCACATTACCAGTTTTCTAACTAGTAGGAAGAGTTTTTGAGGTTTATAAAGCAATAGATTTGCCTGAAACCATTCTCACAATCATCACTTTATAGGGTTTTTCTTAAGTATGAATTTTCTGAAGCTTAATAAGGGATGAGCTATGACTGAAGACCTTCTCCCATTTCCTGTTTTCATAGAGCTTCTCTCTAGTATGTGTCTTGACTTACCATGCTTGCAGCATTTCTCTCCAGTATGAGCTATCTGATTTTTCAAAGGAACAATGTGTGACTGAAGGCTTGCCATACTCAGTACATTGATAAGTCTCCCAAGTGTAAATTGTCTGATGCTGAATGACATGCATCCTCTCTGACTGAAGCCTTTCCACATTCATTACATTCACATGGTTTCTCATTAGTATGGATTCTCCTGTGTTTGGTGAGAGAGGGGGTGTGTCTAAAAGCCTACCTTCTCTCTTGAAATTGACAGGGCTTCTCTTTAGTATGTACTGTCTGATGTGGAACAAGATGTGCCCTCTGACCAAAGGTCTTCCCACATACATTACGCTTTTAGCATTTCTCTCCAATATGAATTCTCTGAGGTTTGGTAATGTGTGCACTCCAGCTGAAAGCCCTTCTACATTCACTGAATTCATAGGCTTTTTTTTCCAGCATGACTTTTTTGATGCTTAATAAGGGATGCAGTGTGAGCAAAGGCCCTTCCACATTCATTACATTTATAGGGTTTCTCTCCAGTATGAAATCTATAATGTTGGGTGAGAGATGAACTCTGGCTGAAAGCTCTCCCACATTTATTACATTTGTAAGGTTTCTCTCCAGTATGAAATCGATAATGCACAATGAGAGAAGAGCTCTGGCTAAAGGTTCTCCCACATTCCCTACATTCATAGGGCTTTTCTCCAGTATGAGTCCTCTGATGTTTAATAAGAGATGAAGTATGACCAAAGGCTCGTCCACATTCATTACATTTGTAGGGTTTCTCTCCAGTGTGAAATCTATAATGCAGAACAAGAGATGAACTCTGACTGAAGGCTCTCCCACATTCACTGCATTCATAGGGCTTTTCTCCAGTATGAGTTCTCTGATGTTTAATAAGGGATGAAATATGACCAAAAGCTCTTCCACATTCACTACATTCATAGGGCTTTTCTCCAGTGTGACATCGCTGATGGCGCCGAAGTTCTGATTGGAAATGGAAGGACTTCCCACATTCATTACATTTACAAGATTTCTTCTCTGGATGGGTTCTCTGAGAGTTATTACCCCCTGAAGTCTGTATGAATTCTGTATCACATTTATATGATCCTTCTCCCATGGGAACACTGTGTTGCTTAACAAAGACAGATCTTAAACCTAAACTTCTCCCAAATTCACTCCACTCATCTCTCCTAAGATTGGTAGAAGATTTGTGAGTGGTTGACGTTTTTTTCAGGGGTCTTTCCTGTTTTATCTGCTGCACCTCTAACTGGTCATCATGATCACACATTGCTTTCAGTTTGGAGGACCAGAGCTCATCTTGAATGTGCTTTTCCACTGATGCCACTTGGAATAATTCTTCTTTGGAAATTCCCTGATTTGGAATTGATTCCTTGGCTTTAGGCCTCCTCTTTAAGTCTGTTAAAAAAAAAAAAAAAGACATTCTAGTATTACCTGTTCTATGTGCCAAGAGGAAATTAAACTCCTATAATGGATGTAAGAAAATTAAGCTTAAAAATAATATCTAAAAGAAGTACATAGATTCTGTATTTTATTTTATTTTATTTTATTTCAGCATATTATGGGGGTACAGATGTTTAGGTTATGTATGTTGCCCTTGCCCCCCCCAAGTCTGAGTTTCAAATATGTCCATCCTTCAGGTGGTGCGCATTGCACTCTTTGTATATGCATATACCTGTCCCCTCCTCCCTCCTCCCTCCCCCCTCCCCCCTGCCCAACATCCAATAGATGTTATTCTTATATGTGCACTTATGTGTTGATCAGTTAATACCAATTTGATGGTGAGTACATGTGGTGCTTGTCTTTCCATTCTTGGAATACCTCACTAGAGGTAC